>PVLC010019407.1:0-30376 GCA_004027655.1 Graphiurus murinus | reverse complement strand
TGATAACTGTAAGTAATAACATTTATTGCTCCTTATTGACTCAATGCCTAAATTATCAAGGAAGCAGAAAACATTTCCCAACTCATTTTATGGGGTAAAGATGGCCAAAAAAATATTTATTAGAAAAAAGTACTTGTATACCTGCATCCTTGAAGAACACACATGTAAATGTCCTTAATAAAATATTATCAAGATAAATCCCAAAATTAAAATTATGCTATTGTTTGGCTAAGTGAAGTTTAATCTGAGAATGCAAGCCGTCTTCAACCTTTCACTATATAAATGGAATCAGGATAATTGGAACATATTGTTGCAATTCACACAGAAAACATTTGGCAAAATACAGTACCTATTTTTAAAATGAGAATAGAAAGAAACTTTCTCAGACTAATAAAGGGCATCTAAGTAAAACTACCAACTATCAGGTACCTTAACGGCAAAATACTGAGTGCTTTCCACCTATAATATATAAGATAAAGATGTTAGCCCTTGTCATTGTTATTCAATACTGTATGTGGGTGCATATGGGGTCTGAACAGAGTAATAAAGCAAACATTAATTAATAAGTAAATGTCATACATATTTTCAAATGAAGGAAAATTTCTATCCTTTTTTGAAGAAGAAAGAGTTGGTAAGTGAAAAATTTCCAGGTTTCTACATGAATCTACTAAGAGCTATTAAACTTTCTAAACAAGAAAGCTCTGTTCAAAATTATTGTCCAAAAATGTATTTCTCTATTATATCAGATAAAAATTTTAAATAAGCATTTTATTAAATAAATAGTCTAAAAACCAAGCAGTATTTAAGTATATATTTAATAAAATTTGTGCAAGAAAACTTATATATGAATATAGCAACTTAGATGTTTCGTAGTAACACAAAAAGAGAAATCAAGTTAAATGGACATCAAGAGGTGAATAGATACTTTATTTGAATTCCATTTGTCACTATAAAATAAGGAAACAGAAGTAAATATATGCAGGAATATCAACAGAGCTTAAAAAATCACTAACCCCAGTTGAAAACAACCTAGACACAAAGGAACATATGTTATTTAAATTCATGTTTTTAGGAAATTTAAAGTAATCTACAGTGAAAAAATTCAAATGTATAATTGCCTGTGAGCTGGAAACAGTGGGCAGGATTGCTTCCAGAGGCATATGAAGAATTTTGAGGTTATGGGAGCTTTCAGGGAAGACAAATGATTTCTCCTAAATATATCTTCAACAAATGGAATATGGGAAGGAAATATGAATTATGTTATACCATAAATTTTTTTTTCATTTTCTTACAGCAGAAGTTATGAAAGTCCAGGCAACTAACAAAATAGATTTGTAAAAACTTTATAAACAAGTTATCTGTGAAAATAGCATGGGTATAGATAAAAGAGCAATGCCAATAGTTAGATAGCTCCTGTAGAGGAAGGGGTATATTGATATGCAATATTAAATTGCATATTTTATTTGGAGTTTTTATGTTGTATTTTCATGTAATATCCATTAACTTCCAGATAATCAATAAAGGTCTTCCAACTACAATTAGTTTGTGTTAACAGTATCATGAAGAGCATAAGGACAGGATAATCAAAAGAAATGGAATCTTCTATATCTTAATCTTCTATTCATACCACAATGGCATTTGCAGCATTGTCCTTAGGGAAATAGTTATTCTAGTATCTGGGGATATTCACAGTAAAGTTGGAGGGTCCATGACTGAGGTTAAGGCTACTTAAAGGAACAAGAAAGCTACGCATATGCAATTTGGATTGATTCTAGTCTGCCTTAAGGAGAATCCTTATTGTTCAAATGTACTAGAGAAGGTGGCACCTGACCAAGGGAGGCAGGATGAAGGGGTAGTTATTAGATAGTGAGTTGCACATAGGCCAGTGCTTTTTTGTTATCATTCTGCAATATCTCCTGTCACAGCTGTGAACCAGTAGTTTGCCTGTGAATATCAAGTACCACCTTCTAGTACAGTGCTTACTTCTCAGCTTTATTTCTGAATACCAAAGGCTATAAGAATTATATTTGACATTATGACTCACTAAAATCATGACTGAATACAGAAACATTTCCACATCATTTGCCAATATAACCACATTTAAATTATGCTAGTAGCAATAAGATACAGAAGATAGTGTAGAAAGGAATTTTTTGACACCTTGTCATAGCATAGGCTTAGAAAAACCTAAGATAAACTGGACATGGTAGCACAGGCTCACGGCCAACCTCAACAACTTAGTGAGACTGTTTCAAAATAAAGAATAAAATAGAGTGGGGTGTGTAGCTCAGAGGTAGAATGCTCCTGGGTTCAATCTCCAGTACCACAAAAATAAAATAATAAAATAAAATAGGACTGGGGGTATAGCTGGGAGGTAGAATGCCCCTGGTTTCAATCCCTAGTACTGGGAAAAAAAGTATAAGATAAGTCTATTCTCAGATAGGAAGTTTTCAGTAAGTTTCTTTTGGGCCTTACAGGTTTTACTTTAACTCTGAGCTGAAAAAAAAAAAAACACTAACAGAAGTCAAGAAATTAAGTTTATTCCAAAGTAGATAATCTGTCCTCTGAATGCTTGGGTGCTTGAGTTTACACCAAAAATAAGCACTTATCTTCAGTTTTCTTCAGTAGACTAATACATAAAAGTTAATTCCATCATTTGTCCATGTAGACAATACATGAATTCCAATTCAATAATTATTTGTTATTTTCTGAAAAAATTAAGAAAAGCAACACACAAGTTTTATTCCTCCAGAACAGCCTGATGTAGAAGTACCAACATTTCCGCAAAACTACAGTCATTCACCTACTTGCAAAGGAGTAATTTGTTTCCACTTTGGATATTTTCGTATGCTGCAACAAATTCTAAACAATTCACAATAGGCAAATTAGAAATATTATAAGAACACTGCAGTTGTTTAAAAATGTCAAGAAACTTCTTTGTTAAGAAAAACATAGAAGCCAGTCAGATGTCTAAAGGTGGTTTCTTTATCATAAAAAGAAATTATTCCAGAGACAATACAAAATTTTTATTAAAGGGCTCCCTTTACATGTTTATAAAATATTTTACTCCTTTATATCACAAAAATACTCTGATGTACTCTTCTTAGTTTATTTCAGTTACATAAAAAGCATACCCTGGAGAAAATAGAGGAGACCCAATATTCCAATAATTTCAAATTGGGCAGGTTTAACTTTACTTAACTGATCTTCTTTTACTATACTGTTTAATAATTTTAGACTTATTACACTTGCTGATAAACACAAATGTGTGTATATCAGCTTTAGTAAGCACTTTTTCTTCAAAAAAGTGTTTTTTAAGAGAAAAATTAGTCATATTACTAAGTTTAGCTAAGTCTACAGCTCTCTAGGAAGGGGAAAGTAGAATATTTACCTAGAATATCTGACTAACCCTCATATTCCAGAATTCTAAATCTTTTATGAATGCCTATCCTTATTTCTTGCTGTAATAATTTAGTTGACAATCTTTTAGTCAACTTCTCCATTTCAACTTAATCCATAGATTTTCTGTACCACAGAACTGACTGCAGACCCATCAATAAAAAATTATATTTCTATGCAGTATTCTACAAGCACTTATTAATATCTGAGTTTTATAATTTTTACTTCTTGTTTTCCAAAACCCAAATGTATGCTTCAAGAAACTAGGGAGCTAAGCTCCTTTGTTCACTATTTTATCCCCAGCATCTTGAGTAGATGTGCAGTAACAGTACTAATGAATCATGAACATTGGATTTTTAACCAACATTTGGTACTTCAAAGGTACGCATTACATCCTGACTGCAATCATTTACCAGTCTATATCAGTGGCTCTCAAACATAGCATTACCTTAATATCATCTGGGAGCTTCTATACATTATAGATGCCAGGTCTCTACTGCTAAGATCTTCGTTTAATTGGTTTGGACTGCATATGACAATTTGTAAAAGCACCTACAGAACTAGTTGTGGTGGTGAACACATGTATTCCAATACTTGGGAGGCTGATACAGGAGGATCACAGGTTCAAGGACAACCTAAGCAAAACAGCGAGAACTCTCAGTAACAGCAAGACCCTGTTTCAAAACAAAAAATGAAAAAGGGCGGGGAATATAGCTCAGCAGTAGAATGCTCTTGGCTTTAATCCCAGTACCACACACACACACACAAACACACACACACACACACACACACACACACACACACACACCCCACTACAGGTGAGACAAATATTCAATTATGATGATAATCTTTGATACGCACATGTGATCATATAAATTATAATATATACAGCACTATCTGATAAACTATATTACTGAAATTACTACTAAATTACATGGTCTAAGTAAATATTGCATGGATTTTTAAATTTTCTTCTGGAGAAGAAAAATACTGAAAATGTATATACAATAGGCCTGCAGCCAGCATCATATTAAATGGAGAAAAACTGTAAGAGTTCCCACTAAAGACAGGAACAAGACAAGGAAGTCCATTATCACCTCTTCTGTTTAATATGGAAATTAGTATTATGCATTTCCCCTAGGTGTGTTACAAACTATGTGTTCAAAGTTACTTTAATAAAAAATCTACCTGATATATTTTAATTGTGTTTTTTAATTGGTGCATTATAGTCATACATCTATGTTAGATACAAGCTGATAAAGGCAAACATGCACACATTTAACCCTTCCCCAACTCCCGCCCTACTCCCTTGCCCTCCCTCCTTCTCAGGTTCAGTTTAGTGATTCACATTGATATGTTTGTGAAAGTACATCATGTCCATTAGGGTGTCCCCCCTCCCTCCATCATCTTCTGCTAAGTCAATTTCTTTACTCATCTAAGGTTTCTCCTTCTTCATTTGGAGTCCCTCCTATGCCCCATTTTCTCCATAGCTCCCATATACTAGGGAGAGTATATGATTTTTTACTTTTTGTGACTGATAATCTCACTTAACATAATGTTTTCCAGTTCCATCCATTTCCCTACACATAACATGATTTTGTTTTTCTTTATGGCTGAGTAAAATTCCATTGTGTACATATCCCATAGTAGTTTTTTAATCCATTAATCTACCTGATATATTGACTGTGGTTACACAGAGACTTGTTAATCTTGGTGTCTACAAAGAGACACTAGGGATTGCCATTTTTCATCTAAATATGCTTGCTATTTTCTTACCTATTTAACAATTTTTGATATCTCCCCCTCAAGCAATAAAATAATATATTCAACTCATAATCTGAAAAAAGTATATTTTGGAAAAAAATTAATTTTCTAGTCATAAGAATACAACAAAATTATAACCCCATTCATTGTTTACTTCTCTCTTGTCACTTGGAAATAGCTGAATAAATTTAAACCAACTTTGAATTAAAAAATACAGTACTCCCAAGCCACATCCCCATGTTCTAAGTTTCTGTCTTAAAGCCTATTTTATAGCAGAGATGTAAACACTGAGGGAAATTTACAATGGAACTTAGACACCTCATTTTGTAATGCAGAGTAGTATTCACCTGCAATGAGAGAATATATTGTGCTCAGCTCTCAACCTCTTTACCTTTCTAAAATGGTGGGTTTGAAGTTTAAAAATCATTATCCATTTTTTTTTTATTTTATGCCTCACTTAGTCATAACACAAAATTTTTTCTGTTTAGGTGGAAAAGAGTCTAGCTTGGCACTAAAAACACATGGGCTGGAATTGTTAGGCAATTTATAACTGTTCCTAAAAGTAAATTGAATGGCATAATATACATAGGCAAGAATAAGAGAGTGAAAAAGCCCATAGATGTATTATGCAAACTCAAAAATGTAAGACATAAAAATTCTACAGTTCATATCTTGAAATAGGTCCACATTATCAAGTAGAATGATTTTGGTCAATTTCTAAAATTATATACAGCAAATTATATCAATATTTTAAAGATAAAAATCAAGTTTTGTTGAATATTTCAGAACTGCTATGATATTGGCTAGGGAATAGTAATATTTTATAACATTAGAGGATAAAAATATTTATAACATTTGTATTGTTCATTTCACTCATGTAAGTAATAGTGAACACTTGTCAAAAGATAGTTATCATGGTAGTTATCAATCTATTAACACAGGTTGCATATTTGAACCTAGATATTGTATTACAAAGTAATACTTAAAAAAAAATTCACCTGTGTAATTATACTTAACTTCTTCAAGGTAGTTTTTTATCTTTTTAGAAATGAATTTGTTGGCATAATTTTAAGTTAACTTTTTTTTATAATACAGTAAATTGAAATACTTCTCTAGATTTTCTTAACCTAATTATAGAAAATAAAAAAATGTTTCCTAATATTCTACAATATTTCACAAAAATGAATTTCTAAACCCCAAGCAATCAAAACTAATGATGTTTGACATTAATGATTGAAATTATGTATAACAGGATAATGTTTTTGCATGTTCTCATTAGACTTGCTATTTAGTGTAATGAGATTTAAAATATGTCTTAAACTCAACCAGGCCATTGATATTTCAATGGACAATGCCTTTCTTTGACATTATATTTTACCTCTGAATCCATTTGAATGTCATTTTTTGTATTTAAATAAGCTTTACTTTTATTTTGAAAGAATCCCTCCTTAGAACAAAGGATTCAAATAGGCAAAATTATGTATTTGTCAAAATCCCTCTTGGCTTCTGCTATCATAAAGGTGAAATAGTTTATGTGGATTAGCTTTTCAAATGGTCTACATATGTTTATTTGATTTTAATTCATTGGAAATTAAGAGAGAATATTATTAAAAATTGTTTTAAGATAGAGTTCTTTATTTTGTGTTTCATTCAACTGCTACAGACACTAGATTATTTATATGACATGATATGTGTCCCCTTAATATAGATGTATACATTTTTACAAAAAATTTTACTTATATATATTAGTCCTGAATCCAGGGCATTATACCTCTGAGGTATGCTCTCAGCCCATTTTTATTTTTTATTTTGAAATGGGGTCTCTCTAAATTGGTGAGGATGACCTCAAATGCGTATTCCTCCTTGTCTCAGCCTCCTAGGGATTACGGGTGTGCACCATGCCCAATTTCCTTATCAATATTTTAATGTGCAAATGAGTCCTAACTGGAATTTTCTATTGATGTTACTTTAGTGATGTAATGTCTTTATTTCAACCCTTGTTGAAACTTGTGAAATGTAGAATTATTGGCACCATTAACATTTTGAGATAATTGATTAGGGTAGAAATATTTCTTTCTTAAAATATATTTAATTTCCAGATATGAAAAGAATTAATATAATTTTATAGTTCTTAAAATAGATTTAATTTCCAGATAAGAATTAATATAATTTTATAGATTAAGGCTAAGGCTAGCATACTCTATTGTTTGGATAATTCTGATCCTTCCCATTTTATTGTCTCTGGTTCTAATGAGATACATATTTAAAATAAATAAGAAGGGCATTTATTTTCCTAATATCTAATTTACTATAAAATATATTTGTTATAAGTAAAGATATTTACAATTTTGCATCTACTAGTTATGTTGAAAGAGTTACATAACATTCAGTTATTTTTAATTTAATTAAGCCAGTTAGTAGCTATTTATTGATTGCTACTTTGTACACAACACCATGAGCTTTATATATATATATATGACCCAGCTCAGCTCCTCATGGAACATACATTCTAATGGGAGAAAGAGAGAGAGGACAGAGTAGGCTCCCACAATACCCTCAGGGACAAACTTCCCATGACCTAAGAACTTCTCACTAAGGCCCACCTGTTAAATGTTCACAGTAGTCCCACCATGACAAACACTTTATATATGAACAATTTAGGGAAGATTTAAGTTATACCCATAGCAATACATCAGTCACTAAGAATAATTTCTAAAACTTACTGAAATAAAATAGTCCTCGATTTTTCTTTATGTTTAGGCATTCATTATATTAAACTAAGGACATA
This sequence comes from Graphiurus murinus, assembly GCA_004027655.1. Lineage (NCBI taxonomy): Eukaryota > Metazoa > Chordata > Mammalia > Rodentia > Gliridae > Graphiurus > Graphiurus murinus. Next base: position 22,425 of record PVLC010019407.1, on the reverse strand, counting down.
AAAGTGTTCATTTTTGTATTACTTTTTAAAAGGATTCTCATAGATAGCTGAGAAATGGAAAGACAGAGTAATTAAGACTGTTTTTTTTTTTTTTTTTGGTACTGGGAATTGAACCTAGATACCTTCTACCTCCAAGTTATATTCCTAGCCAAATTTTATTTCTTACTTGGAAACAGGATCTCACTAACTTTCAGAGGACATCAGGAAGTTGCTGAGGCTGGCTTTGAAACTGCAATCCATCCTGTCTCAGCCTCCTAAGAACTGGGATTACAAGCATGTACCACCATGCCCAGGTTAATTGAGTGCAGGCCCCACATGTTAAGTTCTGAAAAAGAATTAATAGGCATTATGCTTGTGTCCTGAAACTTTGTGTGAGGCTGAATTTAAAGATGATGGACTGATTAAACTAGCAGAGGAACTCTCAAAAGAGTAAAGTATCCACATTAAATTATGGATAGTGCTGCCTGTGTTCAGCTAATTGTACAATGAATATTTAGAAACAGAAAGCAAATCAGAGAGATGTTATAGATTTGCAGTTTGGAAAGAAAAAAAAAAACATGTAATATTGTGGCCCAGAGAGATGGTGCTGTGAGAGAAATTGAGATGACTGGTGGAAGTTGAATGTTTTTCATAGGAACAAAAAAAAGTAATGTGGTCAGGGCAGTTCAAGCCCATGTGTGAAACCACAGAAACAAGGGCCTCATGGTGGTGGCTATAATTGAAAAGGGCCTGGCAGTGGCCAGGATTGAAACAGGCCCAGTGACAGCCAGAATTGAAACAAACACAACGGCTGCCAGGATTAAAATAAGTCCAGTGGTGGCCATTATTGAGGCAGGCCCAGTGGCAGCTGTGATTGAAAAAGGCCTCCAGCAGTAGGGATTGAAATGGGAAAGACTACCTGCTGGTGGTTGATTTGGGTGATCATGTAATGCTGGCTTTGCTGGAAAAAGGGAGTCATGGAGTCTTCTCTCCAGAAGAAAAAAAGGAAGTTCTAGGAAGCCAGTGACATGTGGCAGTATCAGAATCCCTGCAAGTGGGCCCAATTAGGTCATCTTGTGAAGCTGTGAGGTTAAATCCAATGCTATAAGAAAAAATCCCTGAAATTTAGAATAAACATAGAATGACCATGAATAAAGGTTGCAAGCTGTGAGCCATGGAGCCAGGTTGGAGGAGTAGAAGTACACTGCTTAGAGCAATCAGCCAGACCACGGGGTTGGATTGCCAAGGCCATTTGGAAATTGCATCACACCACCATGTGTCCCAAATACCAGAAGTAGATCTGATGGATGAAATGCTTGCCATGCTGAATTTTGATACTGTTTTGGTTCCATTCCATTTTTCTATGGTCCTGTTCTTCCCTTTCAGAATGCAAAGGTTTACTCTTTGCCATTGTACATGTATACATTAGATGTATATAATTTTATTTTTATTTTTATTCTCTTTTACAGGGACTCATAGCCAGGGGTTTACCTTGAACCTCTGAGGAGATTTCTGACTTTGGAACTTTTTAGAGATGCTGGAAGTATTGAGACTAGTGGAACTATTGGAGATGAACTAAGTGCATTTTGCATTCTAAAATGGTCATGAGCCGTTCAGGGACCGGGGCAGACTGTTATGGTTAGATACAGAACATGCCCAAAGAGCTTATATATTAATGTTCAGAGGATGTAATTAAATTATGACGGTTTGATCTTATTAGTGGGTAAATTTATCATGATGGGTTTGCTGGGTGGTGACCTGCTAGGCAGGTGGGTGTGACTGGAGAAGTTGGTCCCCTGAGGATTGAGCTTTTATCTTTTAATTCCTTTGTTTGCTTATTCTCACTTCCTTCTGGCCTCCATGATGTGAGAGCAGACCCCTTGCTCTCTCCTTCTCTCTACTTCCTGCAGCCATGCCCTGAGATCTGCAGACCCCCGCCTCACATGGTCTGAACCCAAATCTCTAAGAAAACTGTGAGCAAATAAGTCTCCCTTCATCTAAGTTGTGTGGTCAGCAATTTTGGATAATAGGAGTGATAATGCTACTTGAGACACATTGCCTTATAAAATGTGGATTGGATTTAAAGGCCTTCTTAAGATATATTCTTGAATCACATCAATATAAATAATGAAACATATCAAGAGAAGACTGGTAGTGAGAGAAAAGCCGAAAATTTAAAGGTTGTGGCAGCATATATTCAGGAATCTCCAGGGCAGGGAGAGAGCAGAGCATCTGGGGGTAGTTACAATATGTGTTGAGTCTGGAAAAAAAATTATTCATTATTTCTCAGTTTCTTTTGCTCTTACCTGCACTTATGACAATATTTTATTTGGAAATATTATACTGCTTGCTTGGATCTGATTATACCTGTAACATAATAATTCAGACATATTTAATTGGATAATGCATATTGAGTGACTGCTATATACCTGGAATTGTATTGAGTACTGATGCTCTAGAAATGAAAAAACAAAGTCTTTACCTTCCAGAAATTATACCTGAAAAATGAAGACAAACAAAGGATAATTATAATATGTCTGAGATAAATGTGTACACAGGAGGAGCAGGGAGCCCAAGAGACTCTGTGCATTCCCTGTAAGGCCTTCCCAAAGGAGGTGTTACTTGAGATTAATAATATATTTCAACTACCCTCATATGTATGGGTACAAATATTTGTATAAGAAATAGATTTACTCTTTAGAACAAACTGATTTGCTCCTAGGACTGAAACCATTTAATTATCTACACCAATTCGCTGAACCTGATTTGATGGGGATGATGTAAAGGGTATTGTTGCCTTGTTCTTTTCTTTGTCACGTGTTTTACTTACCTACTGTTGTTTAACGAATTATCTCAAAATGCAACCACTTAAAACAACAAGCATCTATTACCCATACCTTTTCTCAGGGTTAGGAATGACTCATGTGTACCATTTTGGCTCAGAATCACTCATGAGATTGTAGTCAACCCAGAAGCTTATATTGCAGTCATCAAAAGAGCTTCTTTTAAGGTCACTCTCATGGCTATTGACAGGAAACTTTACTGTCCACCTGGGCCTCTTCATAGGACTTACCATGACAAGTTAGCTTACTTCTTCCTGAGAAAGTGATCATAGAAGGAAAACCAGAAAGTATGCTCAAAAAGGAAGCCACAGTGGTTTCTGATCTAATTCCACTTCTACTATATCTTATTGATCAAACAGAGCAAACCTAGTATAATTTGGGAGCAGATGACTCCAAGGAGTAAATACCAGTAGATGTGGATCACTAGGGTTCATCTTAGAAGCTGGATAACACATGAGCTAAATTAAATCTTTAAAACCACAAAGCCCCAAAGCCTAATTTAAAGAGCCTGTGATGCAAGGATACTTGCAGCATTTTATTTTTTGAAAACTAACAGGATTTTGAATACGACCTAGTCACCATTGGATTCAAGAAAGGAGATAAGAACAAAATAAATCCTCATATTTAGTCTAAATAGTTTGGTATATTAATCATTTTCTTTTATCTATATTTTAGTTATTTATACTTTGCCTGCTCCAAAAAAATTTCAGCTATAATATTTATTATGAAAATCAACTTATCATACTTGGTGAAATTTTATTCATCTAAATACCTTAAGACTCTGACTATGGAGATGAGAATTTCTTCTTCAAAATGTTATATTTAAGAAAAAAAATATGGGAAAGAAGAACTAAAGCTATCCATTTTTGCAGATGACATGATACTATATTTAGAAGACCCAACAAACTCAACCAAAAAACTTTATAGAACTTATGAACAAATTCAGCAAGGTGTCTGGATACAAAATCAATCTTAAAAAATCAGAAGCCTTTCTATATGCCAACCATAAATCAACCGAAAAAGAAATCCAGAAAGCAATTCCACTCACAATAGCACCCCGAAAAATAAAATACCTAGGGATAAACCTAACCATAAAGACCTCTATAAGGAAAATTACCAAAAGCTGAAGGAAGAAATCGATGAAGACCTTAGAAGATGGAAGGATCTACCATGCTCTTGGATAGGCAGAATAAATATTATCAAAATGGCCATCCTCCCAAAACTGATCTATAAATTCAATGCAATACCCATGAAATTGCCAAAGACGCTCCTCACAGACATAGAAAAATTAGTCCTTAAATTCATCTGGAAAAACAAAAAGCCCAGGATAGCCAAAGTAGTTCTTAGCAACAAGAACCATGCAGGAGGCATCACAATACCTGACTTTAAACTCTACTACCAAGCCACAGTAATAAAAACAGCATGGTATTGGCACAAAAACAGACACATAGACCAATGGAGCAGAATAGAAGACTCAGAAACAGACCCATAGACTTACAGTCAACTGATTTTTGACAAAGGAGCCAAAAGTATACACTGGAAAAAAGATAGCCTCTTTAACAAATGGTGTTGGCAAAACTGGTTAATCATATGCAGGAAACTGGAAATAAACCCCACTTTCTCACCCTGCACAAGAGTCAACTCAAGGTGGGTCAAGCACCTGGAAGTCAGACCAGAGACCTTGCAGCTACTTGAAGAGGGCATACGCCCAACACTTGAACACATAGGCACAGTTCAAAACTTTCTCAACAAGACCCCCAAAGCACAAGCAACTCAAAGGAAGATCAACACATGGTATTACATTAAACTGAAGAGCTTCTGCACAGCAAAGGAAATTATCAAGAACCTCAACAGAGAGCCTACAGAGTAGGAGAAAAGTTTTACCAGTTACACTTCAGATAGAGGTCTAATATCTAGGATATACAAAGAACTCAAGAAAATCACAACTAAGAAAACAAATAACCCAATCAAAAAATGGGCAAAGGATCTAAATAGACACTTCACAAAAGAAGAAATACAAATGGCCAATAAATGTATGAGGAAATGTTCCACATCATTGGCAATCAGGGAGATGCAAATCAAAACTACCCTGAGATTTCACCTAACTCCAGAATGGCAATCATAAAAAACACGAACAACAACACCTGCTGGTGAGGGTGTGGAGAAGTGGGAACCCTAATACATTGTTGGTGGGATTGCAAACTTGTGCAACCACATTGGAAAACAGTATGGAGGACCCTCAGATGAATGGGAGTGAACCTATCATATGATCCAGCAATACCACTACTGGGTATATACCCAAAAGAATGGAAACCAAACTATCAGATCGATGCATGTGTATCGATGTTTATAGCGGCTCAATTCACAATAGCCAAACTATGGAAGCAGCCAAGATGACCATCCACAGATGAATGGATTACAAAACTATGGGATATGTACACAATGGAATTTTACTCAGCCATAAAGAAGAACAAAATCATGTTCTTTGCAGGGAAATAGATGCAACTTGAACACATTATGCTAAGTGAGATTAGCCAGTCACAAAGAGTAAATAAACATATGTTCTCCCTAATATGCGGACGCTAGGAAGAAGTTGGGGCATAAGAGGGTCTCCAGATGGAAAGGAGAGATCCTCCATAAGCACAGAAGTTGATCTAATTGTAGTGGATGCATGGGGCAGAGGGACGCCCTAAGGCACATGATGTACTTACACAATCATATCAAGGTCACTCACTGAACTGAACCTGAAGGGGAGGGAGGGCGAGGGAGCGGGGTGGAAATTGGGGAAGGGATCAAATGAGAATTGTGTGCAAATATGTTGTTAACAACTTGTACTTAACAAAGATGTATGCTATATTGCACGAATTACTATAATAAAAAATAAAGTTAAAAAAAGAATTAAAAAAAGAAAAAATATAAAGAATTTTACTATTAAATTCTGAAATAAATATTTCCCATAAATGTACCATTTTCTAAATGGAAACCACACTTCTGAATGCTTCACAATAATTCAATTCAATTTATTTTGTTGTTCTTTATGAGATTTTAAAAGATTTTTCTGGGTTTTATTGCTATGACTCATAAGAATACTTATGTAGACTGACAAAAGATATCACTGAAAAAATTACATAAGAGAGATTGAAAATATAGATACATAAAATTTTCTTGTGACTGTATTAATTATACAATATAAGTAATTATATTTCTGATTATTTTAATAAAAATAAATATCAAAGTAAATTAAGTTGGAGCATTTTAGATATGCTTTTATTGGTGCATTCTAGTGTTACATCATAATGTAAACAGAGACATACATGCATACAGCACTTGCTGCTCCCCCCTTCCCATCCCCCCCCAATATAGAGTACTGAGATTGACATTGGTATATTCACATATGTACACATAGTCAGTGGTGATATTTCCATTAATGAACCTCAGTCTTCCTTCTCCCTGTCCCTTAGACCACCTCCCTGGCTCTACTGAGGTTTCTCCTCCATTACCTGAAAATATAATTACATTTCATAGTACTTCACATAAAATAATAGTGCTTTTAATTATATCAAAGTTGAAAATTAATTACAAATGTCCATTTTACTTGTTATTCTACATACTGGAAAAGTTTAGCAGTACTTTATTAGCAAAAAAGAAAAATACCAAAATCCTGCTTCGCAAAACCATTTTAAAACATTGCATTTTAGAGCCTATTTCCTCCTACAGCTTTTAGAGGTTTGTGGTAAATATTCACTCTTGCATGTTTCTTCTCTCAGAACTATGGGAAGGTGTAGTCATAGTTGTTTCAAACACATGGTGAGAATAGAACCAGTACTGCCTTCATGTAAATATAGACACAGAGTAGAAAATCCAGTGATAAATAGACTGTAGAGTCAATTTCTTATCTGAAAAGGCATAAAATTCAATGGAGAAATGCCTGTCTCTTCAATAAATGTTGCTGAAACAACAAATACATGAGGGAAAAATGAACCTCTATCTTTACCTCATAGAAGACACACAGAAATACATTAGAGACAAACCATAAAGCTTCTAGATGAAAATTTAAGGGAATATATTTTCAGTACTGGGGAGGCAGTTCTCTAATTTTTTTTTTTAATTCATACATTGTAAGCAGACATCTTTGTTAGGTACAAATTGAAAACGACATATGTGCCCACATTTCTCATTTGACCCCTTCCCCCAATTCCCACCCCACTCCCTCGCCCTCCCTCCCTCTCAAGTTCAATTTAGTGAGTAACCTTGATGTACATTAGGGTGTCCCCACCCCCCTGTCAAACCCTTTTGGTTAAATCAACTTCTTTGTTTATCGAGGGTCTCTCCTTTTCCATCTGAAGACCCTCTTATGCCCCATCTTCTCCCTAGCATCCGCATATTAGGGAGAACATATGCTTCCTTATTCTTTGTGACTGGCTAATCTCATTTAACATAATGTTTTCCAGTTGCATCCACTTCCCTGCAAAGTACATGATTTTGTTCTTCTTTATGGCTGAGTAAAATTCCATTGTGTACATATCCCATAGATTTGTAATCCATTCATTTGTTGATGGACATCTTGGCTGCTTCCATAGTTTGGCTATTGTGAATTGTGCAGCTATAAACATAGATACACATGCGCTGGTCTGATAGTTTGGTTTCTGTTCTTTTGGGTAGATACCCAGAAGTGGTATTGCTGGATCATATGGTAGGCTCATTCCCATTTGTCTGAGGATCTTCCATACTGTTTTCCAATGTGGTTGCACTAGTTTGCAGTCCCACCAACAATGTATTAGAGTTCCCACTTCTCCACATCCTCACCAGCAGTTGTTGTTGCTCATGTTTTTGATGATTGCCATTCTGAATGGGGTTAGGTGAAATCTCAAGGTGGTTTTGATTTGCATCTCTCTGATTGCTAATGATGTGGAACATTTCCTCATACATTTATTGGCCATTTGTATTTCTTCTTCTGTGAAGTGTCTATTTAGATCCTTTGCCAATTTTTAAATTGGGTTGTTTGTTTTTACAAAGAACAGAAAATCTGATCAGAAAAGAAAAATAATTAAATTGACTTCAAAATTTAAACTTCACATTAAGTGACACCTTTAAGAAATTGAAAGTGGTAACCATGGGTTGTAAGAAACTATGTGCAATATAATTTCAATTATATGATGTTCAAGAGTAGTCAAATACAATTTCTGGTAATGGAAACCAGAGCAGTGGTTACCTATGAAAGATAGAAACAGAATGGCATAAGCTATGAGGAAACTTTCTGTGCTAATGACATTTTTTCCTGTCTTGACTGATATTTTGCCTATATTACTATATGTATTTGCCCCAAACTCAAATTTGAGATATATGTGCCACTATATATGAATTTTACCTCCATAAGAATTTGAAAGTTATGGAAACTACAGCACATGATTCTGAGCTGCCTTATGTATGCTGCTTTCTGCTAGTAGGTCTCAGCTGGGAATGCTTTTAGCTCCATGAGTCATTTAATAATCTGAGGATTTTTTAAATTGTCATAACTGGGTGAGATGTTACTGGCATCTAGAGGATAGAAGTCAGAATACTGCTAAACACAAGGCACCTCATACAATTATATAGCCCCAATATCAATAGTGCCAACACTGAAAAACTCTATTCCACATCAAACCATTTATAGGCATTAAGCCATTTCTAAATTGTTCAAAAAAGATACAAGACTAAGGTTCACTGGTCATTCTGCTTTGTCACCAGCAACTATGTTAAGAACATAGAAGCATTCCAATATTCACATATGGGACAACTGAAAATCTAGAATTCAGGAGAATGAAGCATGTTTGGAACCTTTCTCTGTTTTGTCAGAGAAACTGACAAACTGGTAACATGTTTGGTTGACTTTAATCTTTGCTTCCATGGGAGATACATCTGTCAAGGTCACTGTGGGGATTGGACACTTATCATCTATGAATTCTCTAAGAAATAGACATGAAAATAAAAACCCTCAAGGACCAGAACAAATTATAAATAAAAGTCTGTATGCCACACATGAGAGGTCAGGTGTGAAAAGGGCCATGTACACTGAGTTACAGTGTACATTTTGACAACAGAATTAGGTAGCAGTGGCTTCAGATAGAGAAGCACAGATCATTCTTCAAAGCAAGCATCAATTAGGTAATGAGAGAAACCAGTAAATCAAAGCAGGAGTAGGGACAGGGCTTAGAGAAGTGTCTGGCACCCAAATCCAGTAGCCACACTTAGTTTTTTCCATACCCTATAAAAATGGAAATTAACATTTGAGATGTGAGGAAACATAAAGAAACCCCTGAGCAACTGGAACAGACAAAGAATATCTTCCAGTGAACACAGCATTTCAGTTGTAAATAGGTACTGTGACTTTAAATAGATTTATCTACCTCTGTGGCCCTCAGTCTCTTCATCTGTAAAATGAAATAGAACCAACTAGACTTAGGAGGTCTTTCCAGTAATTCACTTTTGATTTCCACTTTCCTGCTCTGACAGTATTTTGGGTACAGAAGAGATACCAAAACTAAAATGAATAATGCTCAAATATATAATTCTATGAAAGTCTCTTCCTCTCTTTTTGTTATCTTACATTCCATTATGTTGTCTTATTTATTTTATCACAATCCCTCTTCCATATGTAGCTATAGCTAGTTGAATAGAAGGTTCCCATTTATTCCATATTCTTCCTATAAGTATCACCAGCCACTTTTTCTTTCTTTTTTTTTTTTTTTTTTTTTTGCAGTACTGGGGATTGAACCCAGGGGCATTCTACCTCCGAGCTACACCCCCAGCCCTATTTTTTATTCTTTATTTTGAAACAGGGTCTCACTAAGTTGTGGAGTACCTCACTAGGTAGCTGAGGCTGGCCTGGAACCCAGATGCTCCAGTCTCAGCCTCCCAAATGCTGGGATTACATTGAATATTCTTTCTTATCAACACTTCTGAATTCATAACCAGTGAGGGTACTTGCCTGGTGAATCAAAGCTCTGTGATTTTTCCATTGTGGTGGCACACGAGCAATCCCAGTGATTAAAGAGGCTAAAGCAGAAGGATTGAAAGTTCTAAGCCAACCTGGACAACTTAGCAAGACCCGATCCAAAAAAAAAAAAAAAAAAAAAAAAGCTGGGAATGTAGCTCAGTGACAGAACTTCCCTGATTTTAGTCCTAAGTACCACACACACACACACACACACACACACACACACACACACACACACACACAGAGTTATTTTTACCCAGGCAATGAAGTGAAAAATTTAATTTTTAGGTTCAGAAAATCGGAACTAAAAATATAGACACTTTATTTCAGTGCTTTGAATCCACTTATCACCTTGTTGATTGTTTTCATGAATGCTTTCCATTTTGTGGTATATAATCTTCCAGCTTTGTTATCCTGTTTCCTAACTTTCAACTAATTTTCCAGGCCTTTGTGATAAGCTTTCTTGCTAATTTCCTTATTTAAATCTTAGTTTCTAATATATGTTATGTACACTGAATCTCTTCAGTAGGACCCACTGCATAATTTTTGTTTATTATTCTCCAAGCTACACCCCATGCCCTATTTTTATTTTTATTTTAGAACAGACTCACTAACTTGCTGAGGCTGACCTCGAATCTGTCATCCTCCTCTCTCAGCTTCCCAATTACTTGGATCATAGGTATGTGCCACCAGCCCTAGTTCCCTCATAAGTTTTAACTCTTCTTTATATTTCCAGTCACTAGCTAAAGTCCTATTACAAATCCCTAAGACCACCTAAAATCTTAGATTTCACTGTGTCCTGTGATGGTGCCACAGAATAAAATGTTTCTTCTGTGCTTCAAGCACTCTCTACCCCATGGATCTCCTTAGGTGATTAGTAACTTGTTCCCTTTGGTGCTGGTCATCACAACAAAGAACTCAATCTTTCACCAAGTGTACAAGGCACCTTATAGAATATCTGTTCCATGTTTTTTCTGAAGTCTGCTCTTTCTACTCACAGTGGTCCAGTTGTCTGGTTTGTTCTAAGAAATCCTAGGCAATGTTTTCACATGAATTTTTAGTCTAGTAAAATTTGCAAAATAAGATATTATAGCATTATTTGTTAAAAGCACTATCTCTATTATCTAACTCTCCTCTCCTACTTTTTCTCATAGGAGATGGCATTTGAGCTGCAAAGTGCACTTTAGGTAGTTAGGGAAGCTTGAATTTGGATTTATTTCATTTGGATTTAGTTGACTATAATATATAGGTTGACATTACTTCCCTGTATTGCTAAGCCAGTACTTGCTACTGTAGGAATTCTTCCTATCCACTGTGACAGAGTACCTTTCATTGTAACATAAAGTTGTGTTTCCAAATGTCATTGTTATAGGGCAAATTCTAAGATGGTACCCCAAGATTCCTTGCATCAGTTCACATTCTTCTAGTTGTTTAAGAGTAATTAAACACTAATCTGAGCATTGCTTTGAAGATATTTCTAGATGTAATTAGGTTCCCACAGCAGCTGATCTTAAGGTAGAATGGTCCTGGCAGAAACACCAGACTTTCAGCCAGATGTCGTGATGCAAGTTTGTAATTCCAGTACTTGGGAGACTGAGAATGGAGGATCTGGATTTGTAGCCAGCCTCAGCTACTTAGTGAGGCCCTCTGCGACTTAGTGAGACCCTGTTTCAAATAAAGAATTTAAAAAAATAGGATTGGGGGTGTAGCTCAGAGGTAGAATGTCCCTGGGTTCAATCCCCAGTACTGAAAAAAAGAACACCAGACTTTCAACAGACATGCTCATGCTCAAAGGTCTGCATTTGGAACAACGGTGACATGGCTTATAGATTGAAAAGAAGTTTCAAATAAACTCATTTCCTGACTGGATTTCAAGTCTTTTGTTCTTTTCCTAATGCATCTAAAAGAAAAGTAAGGGCTAAAGGAAGAAAACACCCTCAGATCCTCCAATTACATTTTTAAGTTTTCATAAATAATAAGAATGGACCAGATGTTCAGACAACTTTAGAAAAGAGTAAAGAAAAAGTGCAAATATTTGTGAAAATGAGCATTTCACACAGAACAAGAAATTATAAATAGTAACAAATGAAAGGTCTAAAATTGGAAAAATAGCAGATTATGAATCAATGGATGTGTTTTGCAACAGAATAGACATGGCTGAAGAAAGGATGAGTAAAATAGATAAGAATAAAATAATCAGATGCAAGCTTTGATACATCAGATATTGAGGTGGGGATGCAAATTTTCTGGAGAAAAAGAGCTGTATTCATAATCATTTTTATGAGCTTTAAGGTCCTTAAAATGAAATTTACACCATTTTCTTTAAAGACAGAGTAAATTGCCTACTTACTCCTTGCTAAGCACTGGATGCTGTTTTTAAAACACTGTATAGACACACGGGTGGAATGATGTAGACATGCAGTGGAAAAGTTAATTTTCTGTCTGGGGAAGTTTAAGTTGAAAATTGTAACATGAAACAATATATGCATTTTTAGTGGCATGAAATGTTAAAACATTCAGGTATTTTTGTTTCTATTATTTGTTCTGTTTTACAGAGTAACTAAAATAATCCAGGGAATGAAAGCCAAGAATAAAATCCATAGCTGATCAAAATGATTTTAACTGTTATTTCATCAAGCATGTAATCAAAACTATCATCAGTAACACAACTGATACTATCAAAAAATTACTGTCCTTGAAAAAGAAAATGTCACTATTGTCAAAGATATATAAAAAATGTGCAGTGTTTTCTACCTGAGAGTTTTGAATGCTGAATTCATCCTTTCATCTAGTCATGTCTCCTTCTTCTTGGGTTTTTCTCCCTTTACCTAGAATGAACTATCTTTATAGATTTAAGTGAGAACAACATTTCATGATTCTGCATAAGTCAAATTCCTTGACAAAGACTTTCATGATCATTCTACAAAACAGGATCTATCTTTTCTATGAACTACTAAACTGTTTGAATTCTTAATTCTTAATCACACACTTTATTAGATGGTTTTAATGTGCTTCTTTCCTGTTAGAACATTTTCCCCCTAAGTTTGGAATTTGACATGCAGAATACAATAAAAAATACATGGTTGTTTTTCAGATTGATGGATACTCTAATGATAAAATATAGAAGTTAGGAAACAAAATTGAATAAGAAAAAAGTAATCTTCTAAAAGTATTATTTGTCTACATTGTAAAGGCTTTATTATAACCTGTCCAATGAAATCATCATTTCCTGAATTTGATTCACCAATTTATATAAGAAATTTATAAATTTTTAAAAAATATAGTTTAAAAAACTCTCAGAATGTATACTCAAAAGAGGAATGAATATGCATTCCTCATTAAAAACTATCATTGGTTTTTAATCAGAAAGTACAACTGCCTTGTGTTTAACAACCACAAAAAAAAAAATAAATAAACTTTTCCTTAGGAAGAAAACATGTGTAATTTTCTCCATCCCAAGAAGCTATGGAGTATGACTGATCAATCAATGACATGGAAAATGAGATCTAAGAATAATAATTATTCTTCCTTTAATATAGAAACATCAGCCAAATTCTTCCAATTTTTTCAAGTAACAGAAAATTTCTATACTGCTTCTCTTAAATAAGAAGGCAAATCTCTCTCTTTCTTACTTTCTTCCTCATTCCAGATAAATTTCGGTATGCTCTTTAGAAATTCTGACTTTTTCTTGAACTATGCTAACCAATTTTCTAGTATCTATTTGAATAGAGGTAGGAGGAACTAGATGCCCAGAGATTCTGATGTCATTCAAAACCGTCAATGGAAAAGGGGTCCATTTAAAATAAAATGAACAAACAAGCATTTAATTAGCAGGTAACTCAGAGACCAAACTTTACCTCTCTCTTGATTGATGATAACTAAGAATTGGTTTCATTCAGTCACAGAGTAAATCACATTGTTATTTAAAATTGCTGAAAATATTGGAAAGTTTTCTTCTCTGTAAATTTCAGATAACATCTGTTCCCAATTTTACTTTGTTGTCTGGAACCTCAAAGGCTCTACTTGTCTCTTGGGATATTCTTGTACAGAAGAGTCAAGAGGGATAACTTAATACTTCTACTCCAACATAGTGTTGGAATGTTATTTCTTTTAAAAGTACACTTGCAAGTTACTAGATGTTTACTGGAATTTAAAAACAAATTATTTTCACGTTCATTCTTATTTACTTATTTGTTCATTTTCTTTCTTTTCAGCTCTATGCTGGATATAGAAAACATATAAATCATATGTAGACATGCACATGCACACACACACACACACACACACACACACACACACACACACACACACAGCTGAATAGGTTTATATCCTCAGAGGTAAGATTCTGCCAAACTTGAGAAGTTATACTATCACCTCCCTCTAAGTGGGTGTTTGAACCTAAATAAAATGAGGGGACAAATATCTAATACAAATGCCAACTTTATTCTGAGACCTGCAAGCTTTTATAGCCAGCAGACCCCAAGAGGTTATTCAGTGACAAACTGCGTGACAGCCCTAAGCATGGAGCACAATTGATTATTCATAGAAGAAGCTAAGTCAAGGTCCAAAAGAAATCTATCTAGTTACAAAGAACATTCATATCTCTCAGGCTATACAAATTCTGGTTTTGCAGGATGCACCAGAACACAACCAAGGTTACATCTATATACAGGACACATTGAGTGAAAGACCTTTGTCTTCTTGGAGTTTCCACACAAGACTCATTGTATTACTTTCACAAGAAGTTTCCAATGACCTGTGTTCCCACATCATACTAACAAGAATTTTCTAGAAGGAGAAGTACTCTTTAATAGTTTTATTGTTGTTGTTTTCCGCATCTGCTACATTGGATATGGAATATTCCTCAAAAGCCCATGTTTTGAAGACTTGGTTCTCATCCCATAGTGCTTTGTGGAAGTAGTAGAATGTTTAAGCAGGAGGATTAGTGGGAGGAAGTGAGGTCATGAGGGTGTGGTTTTGAAGGGGTTATTAGTACCCCAGCTCCTTCCTCTCTTCTTCTTTCCTTCCTGGCTATCATGAAGTGAACAGTCCTTCTTCACCTTGGTCTCCTATTATAATATTCCACCTTGTCAAAGCAGAAAAGCATGCAGCCAATTAACAATGGACTGAAACCTCTGAAACTATGAGTCAAAATACATACATATCCTACTTTGAATTCTCTCACCATCCCATTTATAATAGTTGCTCCTGATTTCTCCAGATCTTTACTTGGTCAGTGTACGAATCTTCAAGAAGCAGCCTAGGACTCTGAACTTCCACTTTCTCTAAAAATTGAGAGTTCCTTTATCCAGAGATCCCTGAAAGTTTTTGCCCCTTTGTCTCCAGTGAGGTGATTATATAAAGCAATACAGGCTTCAGAGTTCCCTGGGGATATGGGCTGAAAATAGACTGCAGCTGCACTGAAATCCTTGCCTAGCTTTCTTTTCCTTGCAAGTTGCTTTCCTCACTACCAAACAGGTTCCACTTGAAAGGATTGCTTCCATTCATTATTTGCACAATCATCTTTATTTTAGCCACTATTGCTAAAGAACCACAGTAAAATACTTGGTAGAGCTCTCAAACTTGCATCCTTTTATGAGTCTGATAGATCTGATTATGACTTGTTTTAAAAACATAGGCCTATCTGATCTGTTCATTTGATTTTAATTTAAGTAGTTTGATGAAGTAATCATCTCAATTCAAATGGCACATGAACTTGGTATGTTTGTAGTCTCTCTGCATTTTCTCTTAGGGGATCAGGGCCCTCGGCCCTCTACATTTCTATTTCTGTGTGCCTAATGCAAAAGCCTAAGTATCTCTTCAGCCTAGAAAGTTATTTTGGTATTTGATGATAATTACTTTCCAGAGAGCTTCTTAGGGTTTGGGATTTCTATGCCTTTCCTCCTGAGTTCACTGCTTACTATCCTTTTCTGTCCTTAATATCTCAAGAAATTATGCATGAACTATTTTTTCCTATTTCCTCCCACCTCTAAGAATTAGATCATTTTAAAATAAGTTTCCATTTTATCCTACAATTTTCTTTTTTGTGATTCTTCTAATATTTATAATTACATGTTTATTGAATGGTAATCCTTCTTAAGACAGGGTTTAGCAAATTCTTCCTGTAAAAAGCCAGATAGTAATTATTTTAGGTTTTGCAGACATTCTGAACTCTGCTACAACTACTCGATTCCATGACTGCAGCTAGTGAGTAGCCACAGACAAAATATAAACACACGAGTATAATTATATTACAATGGACCTCCCAGCTGAATGTAGTGGCATATGACTGAATCTTAGCTCTTGGGAGACAGACAGGAAGATCAGACGTTTGAGGTCAGTCTCAACAACTTTACAAGGCCCTTAGAAACTTAGCAAGACCCTGTTTCAAAATAAAAATAAAATGGGCTGGGAGTATAGATCAGAAGTGTAGAATGCCCCTGAATTAAATGCCCAGGACTACATAAAAAAAAAAATAGTTGAAATGAGTCTACAGAGAACATAGTTTGTTGATCCTTTTTTAGGCTGTAAGGTCTTAGAGGGACAGTAGAGGGTGAACATTGTTTGATACTAATCTCCAGAAGGATGATCAAAGTCTTTGTTGCTGTGCCTTAAGCATCTGGCACTGTTAATATTTGCATGAAATTGATTTAAATATAATATTTTTAAGTGTTACAGTATAATTAGCCCTCTCTTTTTCTTACACACACACACACACACACACACACACACACACACACACACACACACCTTTTGTTTTCCCCTTAAACAGCTACTCTGGTTTCCAAAAGAAGAGTGATTACAGGCACACAGTGAATGATACACTTTTTTTTTTTTTTTTTTTTTTTTCAATACTGGCGATGGAACCCAGAGGCATTCTACCTCTGAGCTATATGAGCTATACCCCCAGTCCTATTTTTTATTCCTTTTTTGAAACAGGGTCTCACTAAGTTGCAGAGGCCCTCACTAGGTAGCTGAGGCTGGCCTGGAACCTGGATCCTCCAGTCTCAGCCTCCTAAGTACTGAGATTACAGCCGTGTGCCACCACACCCAGCTGATATACTTAATTATTTGACAAGACATTGAATATTTTCTCTACATGACAAAATTACTTTCAGTAGTATGCATAGTATAACTAGTAGTAATCATTAGCTTTTTTATACATTTTGTTCTTCACTTTTGAAGAAATAATTAACAGTTAAGGAGGACAGTATTTTAATTTTTAAAGATATTATTCAAATTCAAACATTTTATGTATGAACTAAAATGTTCACTTGACAAACAATGTATCTCATTGTTATCATTTTGGTTCAACCTTTTAAGTTTTAAACCAAACACTACAATGCTCACATAAAATGATATGATTATAGTAGTTTATCTTCTTTCCATCTTTGTGATCACTATTCTATCATAGTTTACTTCAAATTGACTGTTTAAATAGGCAAATATGTAACTCCACAGAGGTTGAAGAAAACAACTTTGCTCAAGGTCTGATCTTAATTTCTGAAGGAATGTGTGTAGTAATATCTGCATGTAGCACAGACCGACTGTGTAACTGGAAAGTCTTCAAATGTGCTTCCATATATAATGAAATGTTAAGGGATTATATAAAATGTTTATATTTGAAAAAAAGTGGTGTGTGTGTGTGTGTGTGTGTGTGTGTGTGTGTGTGTGTGTGTAAGTAATCAAAATTTGTTTAGAATTTAGACCCAGAAAAATCTTTGGAGAGTGGAATATCTTATCCTTAATGTTCATCAGTTTCACTATTATTCTATACAGGTATGAATTACTGTCTGCACACTAGAAGGGCAGTTTACACTACCCTGGCCTTGGATAGCCACGAGTCTAGACCTCTTTATATATACTAATTTCAGTACTCATAGAAATCACTGGTGTATTCTTGGGACTCTGAATAGAAAACTTTAAAAGACATTTGGATAATACCAAATTTGTGTTTTTTTGATCCGTTGTATTGTTTTTTTTATTATCTATTTCATTAACTTATGTTCTAATCTTACTTATTTCCTGCCATCTACTGGCTTTGGGGTTAGTTTGAGTGGCTGTTGCCTCTGGACCTGTGGTGAGGCAGCACGTCATGGAAGAAGCACAAGGTAGAAGAAGTTGTTCACCTCATGTTGGCAAGGGAAAAAAAGAGAGAAACAGGAAAGGCTGTGGTCCAATATCCTCTAAAACGCCCCACTAGTCCCCACCTCCTAAAGGCTCCACCACCTCAGTAGCTGCATAGGGTAAGAAATAAGCTGTCTTTACCTGGGCCTTTGAGGGACATTAAGATCAAACTGTAGCAACAGGGTTGAGTGAGACATTATAACAGTTATCACTTAAGATCATGTTTTGTAAAAACACTAATTTTATTGGCTGTTGATTTCTTATATATAATCTTTAGTATTTTGAGGTATGTTCCTCCTATACCTAATTTATTGATAATTCGTATTATGAAGCTATTTTATCCACATTTACTGAAATTATCTTATTGCTTATGTTCATTATTTTCCTGGGTTGTATTACATTTATTAATTTGCTTATGTTGAACCATTCTTCCATCTCTCGGGTGTTGATCATGGTATATCATCTTTTCACTATGCTGTTAAATTTGGTTTTCTAATATGTTGTTGAGAATTTTTCTGTCTACATTCATCAGTGATATGAGTCTGTTGTTTTTTGTTGTTGTGTCTTTGGTTTTGATGTCAGAATAATGGTGTCCTTGTAAAAAGAGTGCAGCCGAGTTCGTTGGATTTGTTTTCTGGAGCAGTTTAAGAAGAATTGGAATTAGTTCTTTAAATATTCTGTAGAAATCAGTGTAAAGTCATTAGTTCCTCAACATCTTTTAGATATGATAATTTTTCATTATTGCTTGATCTTATTATTTGTTATTGGTCTATTCAGAATTTTTATTTCTTCTTTATTCAGTTTTAGTAGGTTGTAGCTACTCAAAACTGTATGCATTTCTTCTATGTTTCTCAACACGTGATTGCTCATATTTTTTCCTTAAGATCCTTCGTATTTCTGTGATATCAGTTGTAATGTCTCCTTTTTAATTTTTAATTTTGTTAATTTGGGTCCTCTTTCTTTAGACTGGTTAGTTTGGCTAAAGATTTGTCAAATTTGTTCATCATTTCAAAAAACCAACTGAGTTTCATTGATCATTTGTATATTTTCTTTCAATTTTTATTTATTTATGCTCTGATATTTGTTAGTTATATCTATTAATTTAGGTTTGGATAGTTCTTGCTTTTCTAAGTACTTGAGGCACATTACTAACTTAATTATTTGAGATCTTTCTTTTATGATGTATACATTTATTGCTATAAACTTCCCTTTCAGTACTGCTTTTGCTTTCTCCCACAGATTTTGATATGTTGCGTTTTCATTTTCATTTGTTTCTAGGATTTTTAAATTTCATTTATCAGCATGTTATTCAATTTTCTTGTGTTTGTATGCTTTATTTTGTTCTTATTGTTGATTTTCAGTTTTATTGTGTTGTGGTCTGAGAAGACACAATGATACAATTTCATTTTTAAAAATTTATTACAACTTAATTTGTGCTCAACATATGTTCCGTATGCTAATGAGAAGAATACATATTCTGCTGCCATTGGATCAATTATCCTATGTTAGCTTTATTTGCTATAAATATTTTATATATTCATACGTTTTTACCAAACTCATTAATGTTATTAAAATCTTCATCCTTAAACAATTTATTTAGTCTGATTCATGTAAAAGTTTCTAAGAGGTGTATATAAAATATTCAGTTACAATTCTTGTCATGATCATGATAATTGGTATATGTTCAGGTTAGATTGTTAGGCAATTATATGTTCCTAAGTATCATGTGTATATATTTATATTCCTCCCTAATATATAAAAGTATTTCTCACACAATGCTTACTTCATCTTTTATCTATATTTAATACTGTTTAGAATTTATAATGTATTTCATTTAAAACTGATATTTTTAAACTTTATTTTTACTTTTTAATTTAAATTGATAGCTCACTGAAAATTTATTGCTATACCCTTCTGTTTTTTACCCAATGTTAGTCTGCATTTTCTGAATAAGATAAACAAAAGCATCCACTATGTTCTGGGTGACCTTTTATTGTCACTTATTTTTTTATCTCTTTCTTTTATATGCATAGAATTTCTGATATTATCAAATGATCTTGGGAAAATCTGTCCCTTTTTCACTCACAAAATAAAAACAAATCACTATTAATTTGCTTCTTGCCTCTTCCTGTGTTCAGTGAATGAATAAAACATTAACAAGGCATTGAGTTAAAAACATCTCACAACAGCATCACTACTAATTGCCAATTTCCTAACTTGGCCCAGGTTTAGGCCTAGGCCTAATCAGTATTTGTGGTTTCCTATATGAATCTTCCATAGAAATCTTTTCATCTGGTTTCTAACTGTGAAACAACATGGCAGTAAAATAAAAAGTGGCTGTAAAGTGGTGGCAGACATTCATCTGGCATGACCTATTATAGACTGGATGTCTGCAACCCCCTAAAATTTATATATACAGAACCCTTCTTCTGAGAATGCTCAGATAGAGGGGTTCTGGTATGTCTTCCTTATCTTATAGAGACTTTCCCTATAAGATCGGGGCCTTATTGTTATGACCTCAATTAATCTTTATACAGGCCTTGTCTTCAAATACAGTCACATTGAGGGTTAGGGCTTCAACATATGAGATTTAGGAGGAAACAAACATTCATTTCATAGCATGTCATGACAGATGAGTTCATTACCAGTTTTAAGCCACTATTTCTTACTCTTAAGGTGTTTCAGAATTATAAATAAAAAACAAAAAAGTTTCCATGTGGAATTTCATATAGAAAACCATAAAAACTGATTGGGCCTGGGCCAGGACATGTTATAATTAATTAGTGTTGATGACACAGTAAGATAGTTCTAACTCAATATCTTTGAGTATTCTTTTATTTTAACTGTAAATTGATGTAGAGTACCATTGCATTAAGCAATAAGGAAGTGAGCTATTACAATCCTCTCTTTTTGATATTGCAGTAGATCAGAAATAGATGATGCTTCAATTTGTTTCAAAAGACACTGCTGTTGGAGAAGACCCAGAAGTATAAAATAAACATGATATTTGGACCGAATTCAATTATTCTCAGTTCTTGTCTTTCATAAAAAATGACAGTATCCTTATTTATGTCTCTGAAAACAATTAAGAATTGAGAGTAATATGATATTGACAGACACTGCACCTGTCCCTAAAGTTTCCAGCTATCCATGGCAGACAAGATTACATTTTAATAAAATTAGTCTTGGCTTTATGTCAGTTGATACCACATACCTACCAGAAACTTTCCTTTCAAAATTCTGATGTTCAAAATTATCTGTAGTGTATTGTTGCAACCAATTAAAAAAAAGAATTAAAATATTACAATTGTTTTTTTGTATGAAAATGAGTATTGTTCCAAAATTAAGATGATTCAGGATAGTAATTTGATATTGGAGATTGAATCAAGGGCATTCTACTTCTGAGCTCCAAACGTAGCTCTTTTTTTGTTTGTTGTTATTTTGATTAGGGTCTCAACTAAATTACTGAGAATTTCATTAAATTGTTTTAGGTGGTCTCAAGCCTGCAATCCTATTGTCTCAACCTCCTACATACTGGAATTACAGAAATGCAGCACTGTGCCCAGCTCCAGGATAGTATTTTGAAAGGATTATGGGTTGTACCTACCATATAACTTGTGTTTAATCTTCACTGGCCAAAATACTTTTAATTTTGTGTACATTATAATTTCCTTAGAGTATGCTTTAATGTCAAAAAATAAGTCCAATCATAGAAAAAATTGCATTTGAAATTGTAAAATTAATTAGAACTTAATAATGTGGGAATTAACTTTAAATTTTACGAAA
This sequence comes from Graphiurus murinus, assembly GCA_004027655.1. Lineage (NCBI taxonomy): Eukaryota > Metazoa > Chordata > Mammalia > Rodentia > Gliridae > Graphiurus > Graphiurus murinus. The sequence goes on along the minus strand of PVLC010019407.1, from coordinate 714 downwards.
TATAACAAGTGAGAGCAAGAGTCATGGAAGACAACTGAAATCAGATGTTAAAGAGTTTGAGGCAAATTTATAGACGAAAAGTTGCAAGGAGACTATTTTGAAAGAGTTCATTAAGAAAATAAAACATAGCTGGGCATGGTGACCCACACTTGTAATCCCAGTACTTGGGAGGCTGAGACTGGAGGATCCGGGTTCACAGTCAGCATCAGCTACTTAATGAGGCCCTCTGCAACTTAGTGAAACCCCGTTTCAAAATAAAGAATAAAAAATAGGACTCGGGGTGTAACTCAGAAGTAGAATGCCCCTGGATTCAATCCCTAGTACCACAATTAAAAAAAAAAAAAAGAAAACATCACATATCTGAACATAACACAAAACATATCACTTTAGAGTTTTCTATGTGTCACAGTCATGTGTCAAATAAAATAATATTTAACTTAATTTACAGTAGTAATAGTTATACCTACTTTTATAAATAATATTTTAGGATCACATCAAAATTGAGAGGAATGTGTAGAGATTTCCCAAACACTCCATTCCCAAACGTATGTATAGCCTTCCCAATTATCAATATCCCTGGTCAGATTGGTAGATTTGTTATAATTCATGAAATTACATTGACAATGTATAGTTACCCAAATTCAATACTTTATCTAGGGTTCACTCTTGGCTTTGTACTTTCCATGGGTTTGAACAAATAAACAATAACATATG
>PVLC010019406.1:0-30701 GCA_004027655.1 Graphiurus murinus | reverse complement strand
GCCTCAGCCTCCCTGGTCACTAGGATTATAGCATGCACTGCCGCTGCACCAAGTAACCATAGAATCTTCTTTTTATTTATTTATTATTATTTTTTTTTTTTTGCGACACTGGGGATTGAACTCAGGGTCATTCTACCTCCGAGCTATACCCCCAGTCCTATTTTTTATTCTTTATTTTGAAACCGAGTCTCACTAAGTTATGGAGTGCCTCACTAGGTAGCTGAGGCTGGCTGCGAACCCGGATCCTCCGGTCTCAGCCTCCCGAATGCTGGGATTACAAGCATGCGCCACCACGCCCGGCTTCTTTTTATTTTTTATGTGTGTGTGTGTGTGTGTGTGTGTGTGTGAGAGAGAGAGAGAGAGAGAGAGAGAGAGAGAGAGAGAGAGAGAGAGAGAGAGAGAGAGACTTGTGATTGAACCCAGGGATGTTCTACCTCTGAGCTAGACCTCCAGTCTTATCTATCTATCTATCTATCTATCTATCTATCTATCTATCTATCTATCTATCTATATCTATCTTCTATTTATTTATTTGTACTAGAGATTGAAATCAAGGGTGTTATTCCTCTGAGATACACCCCAGCTCTATCTTATTTTTATTTTGAAACAGAGTCTAAGTTGCTGAGGGTCTCACTAAATTGCTGAGGGTGATCTCAAACCTGTAATACTTCTATCTCAGCCTCCCAAGTACTGAGATTACAGGCATGTGCGACTATGCCTGGCTACACATTCACATTTTGAAATAAACCTCTTGGGAGATCCCCTTCCTAGAACTGTTTCTGATCATCTCTATATGTCTCTATACAGAGTCTGATCCTCAGTAAAATTTTAACACTAGGCCAATTGTACAACTTATAGTTATATAGTTACCAATTGTACATACATACAGTTACCAACATACACTCCTGTTTCCTCCTTCCCTAAAGCTGTAAACATTCAGGATGAACAGGAGCCGCAGGGTGCAGAGAAAAAAGCTCATTGGCCTTGGGGTCAAAAACATTGTAAATTGCTGTTACAACATTTCCTGCCTATGAGATACTGAACAAACAACAGCCAAGTCTTAGTCTTCCTTTCCTCATATTTCACCTATCTCACAGGATTATAATGAAACTCAAGGGTACTTCTGTAATGAAGCATTTCTAGTATATTTCTGAGAATGTAGACAACCCTCTCCACTTTCGATATTCATTCATAGACAAGGGGTTTTGTTTTGTAACTAGAACTACAGAGCAGAGTTATGATGGACGACAGGCAAGCAGGGGAAAGGACACAACTGACCTTGTAAGGCTTATTGCTATCTGGAAGAAATGTTCTCTGAGTGGCTTTGCAGGCATCAGATGTGGCCAGGTGGTAGTTAATGCATGAGGGGACAAAGTGAATGCATCTTCCTTCCTTCCTTCCTTCCTTCCTTCCTGCCTTCCTTCTTTCCTTTTTCCTTTCTTTCATGTATGTATGTATCAATGTATGGTACTAGAGATTGATCCCAGAGGCATTCTGTCTCCTAAGTACAGCCCCAGACCTTTTTTGTTTTGTTTTGAAATAGGGTCTCATTAGATTGCTGAGAGTTTTGCTAAGTTGCTGAGGCTGTCCTTGAACCTGTGATCCTTCTGTCTCAACCTCCCAAGTACTGTGATTATAGGCGTGTGCTACCTCACCTGGCCCTTTCTTCCTTCCTTCCTTCTTTCCTTCCTTCCTTCCTTCCTTCCTTCCTTCCTTCCTTCCTTCCTTCCTCCTTCCATTTTATTTTATTTTGGCAGTACTGGGCACTGCACACAGGGTGCTCTACCACTGAGCTACACACATAGTCCATTTATTTATTTATTTATTTATTTATTTATTTATTTATTTATTTATTTATTTAACAATACTAGGGATGGAACTGGAACCCAGGATACTCCACAACTGAGCTATACCCCAGGCCTTTCTATCTTTTATTCTCAAACAAGGTCTCTCTAAGTTGCTGAGGCTGGCCTCAAACCTGCGATCCTCCTGTCTGAGCCTTCCAAGTCCTGGGATTACAGGCATGCACCACCACTCCGCCTGTCCAAGTACATTCTTCTTGACAACTATTGCAGACAGATTGGGTTGAGTGCACCTGGGATGCCTGACATAATGTTGTTTTCAAAGTCTAGGTGGGAGAAATAATTGGGGGAAATTATGGTGCAGAGGAGAGACTGTACTAATATGTTGGAGAGGCTGCTAAGCCCATAGACATAGACTTAGGGGGAAAAGTATTTGAAAAGAATGCTGCATTATGCCATTCAAATATGATTGTTTGGGATTGTCACCATGAGATGAGCCCGTTTTTCCCTCTCATTGCATCCTCAGTGCCTACCAAGTAGGTGCTCAATGAATATTGGTTGAATGAACTGATCATTCTTCATAAATTGTATCTTTTAGCCTTTGGGACCAAATGATTCATGATGATGTTCATAAAGTCAATTTATAAAGCCAGTTTTCAGACCCAGGTTCAATTTATCATCTCAATGGTCCCATGAGAAAGTTTTTATCACCGTCACTGTTTGTTTTTGTTTTTTTGTTTTGTTTTGATGGTGATGCTAGGATCAAACCCAAGGCCTCACACATGCTAAGTATGCATCATTCTACCACTGAGCTATGGCCCCAGCCCATTGTTTCTACTTTATAGGTGAGGCTAATCAGATACAAAGTGGTCAAATCATGCTAAAATCACCTGGTAAATAAATAGAAAAGTCTGAAATAAGAATTTCCTTTTTCCCCTATAGAAGGTTGTACTGATATAGTGATGACTAGAAATATAAGAATCCCCGCCAGGCGTGGTGGTGCACACCTGCAATCCCAGTACTTGGGAGACTGTGACAGGAGGATTACAGGATCAGGGATGGTGCATGGTAGCTTAGACTTTGTTTCAAAATAAAAAATAAAAAAGTCTGAGAGTGTGTCTCAGTGGTAGAGCATCTCTGGGTTCAATTCCGAGTACCACAAAAGAGAAAGAGGTGATCTCCACCACACTCGTAGGCCAGTGAGTTAATCAGGAAAAAATGCCTCCAAGACACAGAGAGTCTTGTGGGACACAAGCTACACTGTGTGGCCCAGGGACCCCTTTTCAAGAGACTTCCTTCAAGGCCAGTCTTAGAGATCCTGAATTTTGTTTGATGAAAAAATGTAGCAAAACCAAGCATAGTGGTACACACCTGCAATCCCAGTACTTGGGATGTAGAGATAAGAGGACAGCAGGATCAAGGCCAGCTTCAGCAACGTAGTGAGACCCTACTTCAAAATAAAAAAGGGCTGGGGGTGTATCTTGGGAGTAAAATGCCCCTAGGTTCAATTCCTAATACAAAAAAGGTGTCAATTCCTTTATTGGAAGTCTCAAGTTCAGGTCTTCTGGCTCCAAATTCTTTTTACCCTATACTATCTTCTATTCTGTCTTTAGCCATTGACTCAAAATCTTAAAATTGCCTAGACACTAACAGTGGGCAGTATATAGACATGGATAGCTTGAGGAGAGGTAAGGGAACCACTAAGTGATGCTTTCTCTGACCATAAATAATTGCCCTTTGCTCAAAGCCCTATGCTTGTTTTTGAAAAAAAAAATATATCTTTTGTCCAGTATTTATAATCCCAGTACTTGGGAAGCTGAGACAAGAACATCACAGCTTCAGCAACTTAGTGACACCCTCAGTAACTCAGTGGGACACTTTTTCAAAATAAAATAGGGCTTGGGATGCAGTTTGGAGGTAGAATGCTCCTGGGTTCGATTCCCATACACAAGTGGTATGGCCACCCCAATGAGAGAGTGACCAGAACCTTCTTTCCTCATTGTTTTCACCTGTTACACTCCTTTGAAAAATAAATAACTAGGTGTGGTGACACACACACATGTAATCTCAGCTACTGAGGAGGCTGAGGCAATAGGATCCCAAACTTGAGGACAGCATGTGGTAATTTAGCAAGACTTTGTTTGAAAACAAAAAATTTGCTAGGCACGCTTGTAATCCCAGTACTTGGGAGGCTGAGACTGGAGGATCTGGGTTTGCAGCCAGCCTCAGCTACTTAGTGATGCTCGTTGAAACTTAGTGAGACTCTGTTTCAAAATAAAGAATAAAAAATAGGACTGGGGATGTAGCTCAGAGGTAGAATGTCCCTGGGTTCAATCCCCAGTACCCCCACAAAAAAAATTTAAAAAGGAGCTGAGGTCTAGCTCAGTGGTAGAATATCACTGGGTTCAACCCCCAGTACCCCTCACCCACGCACAGATTAAACATAAATAAAAAAGGGTTGGTCGCTGTAGCACATACCTGTGATCCCAGTACTTGGGAGACTGAGGCAGGAGGATTGCAGGTTCGAGGCCAGAGCTTGGTAACTTAGCAAGATCCTGTCTCAAAATAAAAAGAAAAATGGCTATGGATACAGCTCAGTGGTAGAGAGCCCCTGGATTCAATCCCCAGTACAAAAAGACTTTCAGACACCAGTAGAGTTCAGTTCATTAAAGGTAGAGATTGCCATGTTGTTGAATTTTATTAATAATAAGAACAGAATAAATTTTATTATATACATTACAAAGAGAATGTCTAATAAATTAAGAACTACCATGTGATTGAATATAGTATTCCCAGGCCCTAGCTATGGGGATGAATTAAGGCTTCTTGTCCTACCTACCTCTTAGATAGCTCCCCTCTGACCAAATCTTAGCCACATCAGTACTTTCAAGATTGCACTGACATCTGGTGGTCATTTTCAGGTTTTTCTCTGGGCAGCTTCTGGGCAGCTCCTGTGCCAGATGGTGAATGCATTTGTATCAAATACTCCATAAAAGCAACTTTCATCTGAGCCCTACAGTGACTAGACATGACACCCTAACTCATAACAAGTTGTTGAGAGCTGGTAACAAATGTATTGTTTTGTTTTTCTCAAGAGGTATTTAGAGGCTGGGATGGTGGCAGTATGGAAAGGGCCTACAGGAAAATAGTAAATAACATCAAGAACTGGAATTTGTGGAGGGATTTCAGATTTGTGAGGTAGGTACACAGAGATGTCCTTCCTGATATGATATCAAGTAGGCTAAAGGTGTTAAAATTCTCAGTAGTAGCAAAATCCAAGTCAACAGCAGTAGAGATGTGATCAAATATCAACCAGAGAATTTTTTTGTGTGGTACTGGGAATTGAACCCAGGGGCATTCTACCTTGAAGCTATACCCCTAGCCAATTTTTTTTTGTTTTGAAACAGGGCCTTACTGGGTTGCTGAGAGTCTTGCTATGTTGTTGTGGCTGTCCTGGAACCTGTGATACTCCTGTCTCAGCCTCTCAAATACTGGGATTACAGGTATGTGCCACCACACATATGGCTCAACCAGAGAAATCCTTAAACTAAGACACTGATCCACGGTAAACTGCCTTACTAGCTGTGTCTGGCTAACCAAGAGAGGGAGGGAGGGTGGAGAAGGAGACAGATGTGAGAAAAATAAAGTAGAAAATTCAGGCCAGGCATGGAGGTATACACTTGTAATCTCAATATTTGGGAGGCTAAGACAGGAGGATCACAGGTTTGAGGCCAGCTTCAACAACATAGCAAGATCCTCAGCAACTTAGTGTTTCAAAAATTTAAAAGGGCGGGGGATGGTATACCTCGGAAGTAGAATGCACCTAGGTTGTGAGTCTGTTTCAAAATTTTTAAAGAAGTTGGAGATGGGGGTGTAGCACAGAATTAGAATGCACCTGGGTTCAATCCTCAGTACCCCTGACCAAAAAAAGAAAAAAAAATTCGTACTTAAAAGTATAGCCTCCTTTTTGTTTTCTATGTTCCAGAGAGGTAAGAAAAGGAAATGTTTGCATATACAGCACCTTTCCATGCCCCAAACTGCTTTCATTTATATGATCACTTCAGAAGGTTGCCCATAGACATTATATTCCCGCCACACCATAAAAAGGGTACTAACAACCCTGCTATTCACAGAAAGAATTTTTGATTTTTTAAATTTTCATTTATTTATTTTGTGGTCCAGGGAACTGAATTCAGGGGCATTCTAGCTCCAAGCTACACCCCCAGCCCTTTCAATTTTGAAACAGAGTCTTGCTACATTGCCAAAGCTGGCCTTAAACCTATGATCCTCCTGTTGAAGCTCCCAAGTACTAGGATTACATGCATGCACCACCACCCCTGGCTGCAGAATATTTTAATCACCCATTATATTCCTTGTTTGAAATGACTGTAGACAAGAGGCCTGTGAAAGCCCATGATCTCACATCACTAAGAAGCTAAAAGATAGAGGAAAGAAAGATAAGTCCCAGCTTGTTCTCATGTCTTCTGAAAAGTGTTAACCAATGTATGGAATAGGAACATTTAATAGCTATAATGAATGAGGTATCCAGTTATCTGCAATGTTTCAGAAAACATAAGATGTCCTTTATTTACGTCCTTATAGTAAAAAGCATTTCTAAATCTGTAAATATAAAAATAAGTACTTAATTTTTTTTTTTTTTAGATACTAGGGATTGAACTCAGGGGCATTCTACCTCTGAGTTACACCCCCGGACCTATTTTTTTATTCTTTATTTTGAAACAGGGTCTCACTAAGTTGCAGAGGGCCTCACTAAGTAGCTGAGGCTGGCCATGAACCCAGATCCTCCAGTCTCAGCCTCCCAAGTACTGGGATTACAAGTGTGCGTCACCATGTACAGCTAGTACTTAATTTTTTAAAAAGTAAGACTGCCAGTGGTGGTTTGCAGTTGCTTGTGTGTGTGTGTGTGTGTGTGTGTGTGTGTGTGTGTGTATGTGTGTGTGTGTGTGTTACTGAGGATTGAACCAGGGAGATTCTACCACCAAGCTACACTCCCAGACCTTTTTTTGCAAACATTTTTCTTCTGAAATAGTCTTGCTAAGTTAGTGTATGCTGGCCTCGAACCTGTGATCCTCTTGTCTCAGCCTTTTGTTGTTGCTTTTTACACTACCTTCCCCCAAGCCCTGCACCCTGCTCACATGATGTGTTTCCTTTTATGGTCAGACATCAGCAGTTAGAAAGTTTTGGGTCTTGAAAAACACACACAAGACACTAGGTTGGATAAGGCTGTGCTTTATTACATGCATAATTACAAATCTGTGCTAAGTGAAAATGTATAAAGCAATGGAGACCCGGATTTAAGCCACACAGAGAAAGGGCTAGATGATCCCATTAACCCTTCTGCCGATGTCCATTCCATTGCCTTTGATATGATTGTTTCCGTTTCTTACAATTTGCATAGCACTTACTAGTCAAAGTACTTTTTCCATTCATTGTCTCAGTTGATCCTCACAACAACCCTGTGAGGTAGGTAGGGCAATTAACACTATCCCCATTTTGCAGATGGGAACACTGAGGCACAGAGCGGTTAAGATCTCGAGGCTAGTTAGTAGAAGCATAGGGAATAAAAACCAGGTCTCCTAACTCCCTGGTCCATGTCTTCCTTTTTGCGCCACATCACTATGCGTGACCAGGGAGCAGAAGGAAGTGAGCGGTGAGGATAAAGGTCAGAAAGCATGGCTGAAGCATTGGCAACACTCACATAAATAACTGCTCTGAACAGCTCAGCACCAAGCTTCCGTGGAAGCTCAGGCTCTGTTAGCTTTGGTTGAAGCCAGTTTCTGGATGCCTAGCTACTGCTGATGTCTATACATTAACTTCGGCTGAACTTTGACCAATTCTAAGAAATTCATACATCCAGACAGGGGTTTCTTTGGCTACTACAGTTGGAGCTGACCCTACAAATGAGCTTATTACAGAGATATTCACAAAGTGGCCCATAGGCTGGAACCTGGTCTCTCTCATCTTGCTCACCTCAGTGACTCCCCTGATGGCTGGTATATTTCCCGTAGCCAGAAATGAATGGGCAGAGGTAAGAGCAGGAGGCTGGTCTTGGTCAAATGAAAAAGATTCACCATCATGACGTCATTGTCATTGTCCACCTTCAGGTGATGTGACCAAGATGCTGTCAGGCCCAACTCCTTTCTGGCCTGTACCTGGTTAGCAGCATAGCTTCAAAAGATAGTTTAAGAGAACAAAATATTAAACATATCTGTATCTTGAATGGAATAAATTCGTAATCATCACACAGTCACATTGGACCAAATATATAATAAAAAAGTAAATATTTATATAAAAAGCAGAGTACTAAAAAGGCAGGACAAGAGGGAAGGGGGGAGGAAACAAAATGAAATGGAGGGCAAAGGAGCATTCTTGAAGAATCATATATTCTGAGGTACCCTCGATATGATAGTGAGGCTGAATATTCCCACCCTGATAAAAATCACTACAAGCCCCGCCTCCTTCCCCATTTAGTCAGACACCGTTTCTCTCACCAAATCCCAGATTTGAACTAGTATATAGTAATGAGGTTTAGCAATGAATACTTCAAAGGTTTGCCTGGAGATGGTTAAAGCCCTCCTTCCCCCTGACAAGCATCTCTACCCTTAGCCCCTAAGTGCTTATAGTCCCGGTTAACAAAGGAGGAGCTTCCCTCCTCTGCTCTTTAGAATCATCCTCTCCCTCCCCACAAGATCTACATTCAAAACAGTATGCTTGTGAAATGGAGAGAAATTTGAACTCAGGGCATGGTGGAGAGAGAGAAAAAAAAAATGAGAGCCAAGTGAGAGAGAAAGGAAGAGAGGCAGAGATTTTTTTTCTCATTACTTTTATATCCTCACATGCTGCTTCTCCTAAAAAAGACAAACCTTAGGCAAGGAATTCATTTGATGAGTTTGCACACAGGGGCTAAAGACCCTTTGGTAGAAACTTAGAGGTAGGAGTTGATGACTGCAAGGATTGAGCTGGGCAACCTGATGGGTCCCATCTAAGATATGTAAACTCCGCATATCACTTTCTTTCTTGGGTGATTAGGATAATCTGACCACACCATGGAAAAAACAATTTTTTTTTATGTGGTACTGGGGATTGAACTCAGGGGCATTCTACCTCCGAGCTATACCCCTACCCCTATTTTTTTATTCTTTATTTTGAAACCAAGTCTCACTAGGTTGCAGAGTGCCTCACTAGGTAGCTGAGGCTGGCTGCGAACCCGGATCCTCCGGTCTCAGCCTCCTGAATGCTGGGATTACAAGTGTGCACCACCACGTCCAGCTGGAAAAACCAATTTTTGTTCCCTGTGTCTCTTCCAAAATTTTGCCCAGACCCAGATGTTTAGAAAAGCAAATGTGGCCAGCAAATGTTTGGGGAGTAAGCAAGTCACTAACACCCACCCTTCTCCAGAACTTCTCTTCTTGGAGCAAAGGACCGAGATTGAAACAGAGCAAATTCCAGTGAATGCCCAGGTCTATTTCACCAATTGAACTTCTCTCATTTCTTTCTTTTCAATACATAAGAAGAACATAGTATGGAGGCTAAAAGTATAAATGTAAAGAAAGCTTATCATTGAGATGGCACACTCCTTCATGAGTGATATCTTAGGACAGCCCTCTCCATAAAACTAAACTGCCCTTGAGCTGAACATTGCCTTGAGACTAGTTTGTGTAGAAAGCCTGACTTTGAGGGATTACTTCACCTTTTCTCCCATGGAGCAGATGATCAAGAAGTTTCTATACATTCCAGTGCCAGGATGCATGGATTAGGGCATGGGATGGCTTTCCTTGTACCATCTTACATAGTTCATGTATTTTCTTCCCACTGTTTATATATTTTCTACTTTCAATTCCCTCCCCAACCCTTTTCCCAGGCAATCCCAGAGGTGGTTAATTTTTTTTAAGGTTTTCAGACATTTAAGTTCAACCCACATATTTAGATGTTGTGGTTTGTGTGTATATGTCAAGAGGGAGTCCTGGGGATTAAACCCAGGGGTGCTCTACCACTGAGCTGCATCCCCATCCACTTTTAAATGTTGAGACAGACTCTTCTAAGTTATAGAGACTGGCTCAAACTTGCAATCCTGTCTCAGTATCCAAAGGAGAAGTTTCTTAAAAGAACTCTGCTCTTCCTATAAAGGGTTTAGATTTAGCCTTTTGTATTAAAGCAATTGAATTGTGTTGTAGTTCAACCAGCAAATTAATGGTTTGCTCTGCCAGCTGGCAACCTCAAAGTATAGTCGGTGCCAGATAATAATACACCAGAGGATATCTGTTTTGTGGATCATATCACCTCTACTCTACAGCTGGACTGATCCAGGACACTGGGGCTGGAGAAAGAGGAGAGAATTGCAAACCATTTCTAATCAAACACCGAAAGAGAAATGATCTTTAGCGTAGCCATTATTCTGCATGATCATTTCCCTACTTCTTTTAAGTTAACTTATCATGCATTAGTTTCAACATCCTTAAATTCTTAAATCAAAGATCAAAAGATACAAAATATAGCAATTAGAATTTTATATATCTATGAACTGGCATACCCTTCATGGCTAGATGTCTGCCAAATATTTTTCCTTGGAAAATCCCAATTCTGTTGAAGCACTTCTTGGCATACCCTTGTAAACCCTTCCCTTATGTCAGGCAATTTTCTTTTCTAATACCAAAATAGACTATTGTTCATTCATTTTTTTTTTTTTTGCGGTACTGGGGATTGAACTCAGGGGCATTCTACCTCCGAGCTATACCCCCAGCCCTATTTTTTTTATTCTTTATTTTGAAACATGGTCTCACTAAGTTGCGGAGGGCCTCACTAAGTAGCTGAGGCTGGCCGCAAACCCGGATCCTCCAGTCTCAGCCTCCCAAATGCTGGGATTACAAGCGTGCGCCACCACGCCCGGCTTGTCTATTCATTTTAAAATCACAAGTCACCTAGTCTTTTGCCATTGAGGTGCATGACCATTTACCTGGGGTGACTGATAGACCTCCCTATATCGTTTTTGTGTATTGGTTAAGTATGTCTAACTGTTGAAATGGCAATGGTGGGAAGAAACTTTTCCTTTACCTCAAACAAGAAACTCTGAGTATCAAGGTGCTGAGCTAGCAGGCTTGCAGAGTGCTTTGGCCACAATTAGTCAACTTCTGAGCCAAGCCATAGGACCATACATATAGCGGACACCATATACTATAACTACTCCTAGCGTATGCGCTACAAGGATTCCTGAGAAGCTGAGGTTAATGAATGAATGAGATTTACCAGGAGTGAGGTATCAAAGGGATACTGTCATTCTCTAGAGGGCCAATCGGTGCTGAGCTTCTAGAAAGTATACCTTGGCACAGTGTTATCTGATTTCTTGAATTTATTCTCTGAATTAGCACCTTAACACTGGCTTGTCTGTTTCAAATGAAGAACAGAACCTAGAAGAGACACAAAGGCAAACAAGACACCCTCCTTGTCACTACTGCACTATGGAATGTGCCCAAACCTTCCCTTGCCATCAAAGAAACGGGAACATTTCCTGTTTTGTGAACGTTACCGGGAAGGACAGTTCATGAGATAGGTATTGAACCAGAAAACTACAGATAAGAGCTTTGATCTTTACACAATATACAGAATGCTCCAGCAAAGAGTCTCATCTCGTAGGAAGGAATCAGTGGCATGGAAGGGATAGAAGACAAAGTCACGGAGCCATGACTATGATATAGTGTGCCCTGGAGCACTTTTTTTTCCATTAAAATGCTAGAGCAATATACTTAAAAGGAAAACTCTGGCGGCTGCCTGGATATTTTGAAGATAAAAATCAAAATAAGCCTTGGCTACTTAGCTCTGGGCAATAAAAGAATTTCAGATTTTGGAAAGATGAGAAGTAGGGATAAAACAAAAATCCTAGACTAGAGGACCAACAACTTTTAAAATGAGGTAAAAATGAGGTGTTTGGGGGTGGTGGGTAAAGGGGAATGTGCGGAGTGATCGTCGCTGCTTCTGGGCTAGAAGGATGGAGGAAAGAACTGGAAATGGACTCGTAAAATGAGCAAAGATGAGCTCTCCCAATGGAGTCTCGCTGCCATGGGCATCTGGGGCAGAAATGGAGGTATGCCACAAAATAAAGAAAAGGGCAGTGTGTCACCTCTAGTCCATGTGCTGTAAGATTGCTGAGACTCGGTTTACAATTTAACTAGCCCTAGTAGTTATTGTTGTTGTTGTCTGGAATGATTAACCAGGCACAGTGCTCAATCTAAAAGAGAGGATTCAGTACCAACGAGTCCAAAGGGGAGCAGAATGGAAGGGGAGTAATCACATATGGGTAAAATAATCAGAAATGAAATAGTGGTCGGAATGATGGTGGTTGCTCTTTAACCCCACCCGATGTCCATACAGTGTGATTTTTTTTTTTAAAAAAAACTGTAGTAAGTGTGGTAGTAAATTGAGACAGGCACCTTTTCAATTGAATACAAGCACCTTTGGTGTCACCTAGCCTTGTCCATTCTCCTGGGACTTAGGATGGCTCTGCATTCTAGAATTCTAAGGACCCTCAAGGGAGTCGCAGTAGCCTATTCTGTTCCAAATTTTTGAATGTATCTTAAGGTATCCCAAGCCCAATCCATGCTCATCGGGACAATGCTGGCCTGTTAGACGTGCTGGACACTGGGAGGAACATGATAGGGTGGAGTATGAGTGCCAGTTATTTCAGTACTGGTGGACTTTACAAAGGAATGCATCAGGATGCCGGCACAGCTCTGACTCTTCCCTGGTTTACCAGTAAGCAGTCTAGACTTAGTTCCCTTTACTCTTCCTATATATTCCAGAAGCCTAAAGCACCATCATTCATGGAGGCGGCAACTGGTAAGAGGACTAATCAGGATCTCACAAAAAAATGTGAAATTCCTAGTCATTGACTTTGCTTGGAATTGTATACTAATCATTCATTTCAAGGAAGCTGGAAGAAGTCATTCGTTGCAACTAACATATTCATGGCAAAGTCCTTGTCCACTAGCTAATGAATACCATCTGGAAAATTACCCTTTTTGCAGACAAGGAGAAAGCTCTATAACTTATCTTTGTGCACTTCACAAGAGTACCAGGAACAAGCAAGCTATAAAAGTCAACCTCTCTAACTTCGTTTAGAGGAGATTAACCAAAGCAGCATTGTCTTATAATCAGAAATTAAAACTAACATACATGTAAACACATAACAAACTAATAATGCTAAATATTGTAACAGGAACAAGGATAAACGTTTGAATTGAATCTTCACAGTCTAGAAAATACCACTACTATTTTTCCTTCTGGCTTTCCTTTCTGTGGTTCAAAAAGCAAAGCCCCTTAGTTTACACTTCATCTTCCAATGACAGTTAGATCCCCCAAAAGTAACTTTCTCATCAGTTTCCTGCAGGCTATAGGTCAGGACGGCTGGAATTTTTCTTGCATAGTTTTCAATGATTGCATATTGGCTAACAATTATACTTCAAATTAAAAAAATATAAAAAAAACATAATTAAACCATAGCAATCTCATTTACTCTTCCATGAAATCTTCCTGATGCAATATTACAGAAGCCTAACTGTACTTTCTCCTACAGAGAAGATTAATTTCCAGAGATTATGTAGTGCAACTGGTTAACTTGTAGGAAAGAGACAACACACTGATATGATCACCATCCAAATATGGGAAATGTGTTTTGGGTACCCAGTTAATAAAATATCTCCATGATCTGCAATGTCCTTCCTGTTTTCTATCCAGAGCAACCCCATGACTCTAGTTGAAGAGAATGGAATCGGGATCTTGGTTCGCCATCTGCGCTATATGCTTTAACACGTCCTTTTTGGTAATGATTCCAAGCAATCGCCTAAAAGACAAACACAGTACAACAAAACAAATACAGAGTTAAAATAGCATGTGACACTTGTCCTCTTCAGCAGTACTTTTTAACTTTGTCTTTAAACATTATCTGCACTTCCAGAATGATGACCTATCAGGAGTGGGATGGGTGTCCCAGGCAAATGGAACAACGCATGGATTCCTAAATACATGCGAACATTTCTAATTCTTTGTTTTGGGTCCTGCAGTTTCTTCCTGTTTAAATATTCTTCCCTACATGTATGAATATAACCTACCTACTACAGCACAGTTCAAATGCCCCTCTACCAGAAACTTCCCTGATACTAGGAGCCAGCAATAACTCTGCCCTGCTCCAAGCATCAGCATAGTTCTTGTCCTCTTTATATTGTCCTATAACCTCTTGTTGTTCCGGCCTTCCCCATAACACTATACTCTTCTTAAAGACAAAGAAGGGTCTAGTTCATTGTGTGTGCGTGCGTGCGTGCGTGCGTGCGTGTGTGTGTGTGTTACTGGGGGTTGAATCTAGGGGTATTCTACCTCTGAGCTGTACCCTAGCCCTACTTTTTATCTTGAAAAAGGGTCTAAGTTGCTTAAGGTCTTGCTAAGTTCCTGAGGCTGGTTTTTGAACCTGTGATCCTCCTGTCTCAGCCTCCCAAGTACTTATATTACAGGTGTGCGCCACCAAGCCTGACTTTAGTTCATTTTTGTGTCTCTCCAGAATATAGTGGGGTATCTTCTTATGTGAAGTAGGGATTCAGTAAATGTTGAATGACGCAGTTAGGGAAAGTCCCTGTATGGATTTAAATTCTGCAAGACATTTGATACACCAGTTCAAAATTTTTTAATTTTTTTTATTATTTTTTAATTTTTTGCGGTACTGGGGATTGAACTCAGGGGCATTCTACCTCCGAGCTACACCTCCAGCCCTATTTTTTTTCCTTTATCTTGAAACCGGGTCTCACTAAGTTGCGGAGTGCCTCACTAGGTAGCTGAGGCTGGCCGCAAACCTGGATCCTCTGGTCTCAGCCTCCCGAATGCTGGGATTACAAGCGTGTGCCACCACGCCCGACTCAGTTCAAAATTTTAGAGGGAAAAATTCTTATATAGTTGCTGGATTAACATAGCATGTTCAACCTGGGTATGGTGGCACACACCTGTAATTCTAGTTTGGAGGTGACACAGGAGGATCGCAGGTTCAAGATTAGCCTCAGCAACTGAGCGAGACTCTCAGAAACCCAGTAAAACCTTGTTTCAAAACAAAAAAATAAATAAAAAGGGCTAGGGGTATAGTTCAGAGAGCATTCCTAGGTTCAATCCCTACTACCACAAAAATAAATAAAATAAAAGGGCTGGTGGTGTAGCTCAGAGGTAGAAAGTCCCTGAGTTCAATCCCCAGTTCCAAAAAAACAAACAAACAAAAAAAACTAGCATGTTCTTAAAAAAACTCTACTCCTATCCTCAACCTCCCCTCTTTTCCAATAAATATAGTAGAGCTTCTTTCACTGAACAAGAAAGATCCCAGGAGGGAAAGAACCTTGGGCTTAGGAGTCAGAAGATTGTGTTTAAAGCCCATCTCAGCCAGGCATGGTGGCAAATGCTTGTAATCTCGGTATTGGGGAGGCCAAGGCAGGAGGATCCTTAAGGCCCTTCACAACTTATTGAGACCATGTTTCAAAAGAAAATAATAAAATAGGGCTGGGATGTGGAAGCTAGAGAGATATTCAGAAATAAGGGCAATACCAGATAGATGAGCAGAGACTTCAGGGGAGTGACTGAGGGGGATTAAGGAAGGGAGACAAAGTCATAAAGAGGGTAATAGCTGAAATAATGCTATGAATGTATACCAATTCCAATATCAAAGACATGCGCAGGGAAGGGGTGGTACCCAGTGAGGAAGGCATCAACAGCTGTGTGCATGCATTGTCTGACACTTTATACCCCAATATGATGCAAAATTACAATGCACCAAGTAAAAAAAAATAATAAAAATAGGGCCAGGGGTATTACTCAGATATAGAATGTTCCTGGGTTCCAACTCTAGTACCACACACAAAAAAAGTACTTATTAACTGGGGACTCCTGTGCAAACCATTAGACCTCAGTGCAAGTTGGTTTTCTTGTCCTCAAATAATAATGGCAAAGGAATTGTAAGGGCCAAATAAAGTAGTCTCTTACCTGTGGTTCTGGTGACCTGTGGTCAACCATGGTCCAAAAGCACAGTACTAGTACTGTACAATATTATTGCTCTTAATTTCTTAATATGCCTGATTTACAAACTGAACTTTATCACAGGTATGTATGTATAGGAAAAATAGAATATATAGGGTTCAATGTTCTCTGTAGATACCGGCATCCCATGGTGGTCTTGGAAGGTATGCCCCAAGGATGAGGGAGTACCACTGTACTATACATATCTCACCTGATGCCATTATCATTTCAGTGTTACCTGTGCACAAGGAAGCAGCTATTTTCTTTTTAGGGGAGGAACTGAGTTATGGATAATGTGCAACTAACACACTCTCAAACATACTCTCTTCCCCAAATTCCTTTTCTATTCATTATGATGATACTAGAAACATATCTATCTTCATCTCAGAGCTTCAAAAAGACCTACAAGTGCTACTAAATTTAAATTGGGTTCTCCTAGCATGGCACAGTGGCATATGCCTGTAATTCCAGTACTTGGAAGGCTGAGATAGGAGGCTCACAGGTTTGAGGCCAACCTCAGCAAATTAGCAACACTCTCAGCACATACAAAGGGCTGGAGTATGTATAGCTCAGGGGTAGAATGGCCCTGGGTTCAATCCCTAGTATCAAAAACATAATAAGAATTATTTAGATTCTCCTTTCTGGCTCCACATCCTCTTTTTTCCCACAGTCTAGTCTGCCTCACCCACGAGCTCTTACCCATTGTGTGTAACCAGGCACTGCCGTAGTCCCAACTTGCGGAAGATGTCCACTACGATCTCCATGGGTGTCAGGTCGGTCACAGTGAAGGGGCTGAGATCCAAAATGTTCCGAAGCTTTAGGGTGGGTGGAGTGTATGGTGGCATCGGAGGAGAATGCTCGGTGAAGTAAATAATGGAAGTGCTCACAACCCCATCCTGTTTCTTTCGAGCATTTTCTATTTGAACAGAAGGGGGGAAAAGTTTTTAAAAACAAAAGTTCTAATTATATCCTTCTGGCCCCTAATCAGCTCTCTCTTCCCTCCTCTCCCCAAGTTTTATGCATATTTATGGAGTTCCATAGTAGATTCATGACCTCCTTTCTGAAATCCTTACCAATTGAAATAATGAGATCTCTTCGGAGGACAAAGCCTACAAGTCTTTGAGACTCCCGGGACACCACCACTGGGAAACCACTGTAGGTGGTTTCACTGATTATGGTCTCCACATCTTCCACAGTCATGCTGTCCTGAGTGAGGACAGTCAGCAAAGGGTCATTTCTACGAGGTTTCATCACATCTATTGCCAGGGTCTTATGAGCGAACTCTTCTTTGGCTTCCAGGAAGGGGTATCCATTGAGACGGATATGGGCATCATAGATGCCCTCCCGCCCAAGAGCATCTGCCACCCACTTGCTGGTCATGGCTGCGGCCATCAGAGGCACAATATATTCCAAGCCACCAGTCAGCTCAAACATTATGACAACAAGAGAAACAGTCATCCGAGTCACTCCACCTGCAAAGAAACAGACACAGGCTACTAAGGCAGACAAAGTGCAGGATTCGTTACAATGGGCCTGTCACAGGCCCCACCAATGAAAAGCATGTTTACTAGAACTAATGCTACAGTGGGATCTCACCTATACCTGTGTAGACCCCAGAGACTGCAGTAAGGTAAGGTTACAGTTGACTTGACTCAGATTTCTCAAAATAACATCCACAGAAGAGCAAGATGCCTTCTGATGCTTTTGTATTTGTCTATTGCTTCTTTTCTCTAATTATAAAAGTGTTGTGTCCATTGTAGACAATTCAGAAAAGATAAAAATCATTATTCATAAGCTTATTGCCTATAAGTAAGCAGAGTAAAAATTCTGAATGATACTTTCAAGTTTTTTGCATGCAAAAACATAGGTAAGCTCATATCATGGTTAATTTACTGCCACACTTTCCCCCCACTTCATGTTGGGAACATTTTACAGATTATTACAAATTTATTTAACATTGTATTTAAAGATGCTGAGCATGTTAACATAGTTAAAGGCAATATAATATATTAGATGAATCTTAAGTTATTTATCCATTTCTTTACTGTATAAACTTATGTTGATCCTAATATTTAGATCTTATAAATAATGCTGTGATACACATTCTTGTGCAGTTTTCTGATAATTTCCCCAATGTGAGAATAGAATCAACTTCCATAAAGCACTTGAAAAACAGCAAATTTATGAATGTATCACTATGAATCTATCATATACAGGGATGGGGTGGTATGAGGAGTGAAACACACCAAACGATGTTGTGTGCATATATAACTGTATCACTGTGAATCTCACTGTGATGTATAATTACAATATACCAACTAAAAAAAGACAGCCAGATAGCCCAGCATGGTGGCTCACATCTGTAATCCCAATACTTGGGAGGCTGAGACACGAGGATCACAGTTTGAGACCAGCCTCAGCAACTTAGCGAGATCCCATTTCAAAATAAAAAAGGGCTAGGGATGTAACTGAGAGATAGCATGCCCCTGGGTTCATTTCCCAGTACAAAAGAGAAAAAAAGAAAACAGGAAATGTATGATCTTTAAAATGTTCTGAGTTTATTATCACTCTTCTTTTGTATGTCACTTGGCTAATGACTTCCTTGAAATCAATGCAAACATTACTCACCTAAGCAGGCCGCAGCCCCAACCATCGCATAAAGGCCAGGGGTGATGCAATCAGCTCCTTGGCTACACCAGCTATTAAAGATGGCCCAGTCATGGTGGTAATAGGCCAGTTGTTCCATTCCTACTCCTAAAAGTCGACCTGCGATAGCACCAACAGCCATACTAGGGATAAAGAGGCCGGAAGGGATCTGCAAAGAGAAAGTAAGAAATGCTTAGTGAGGAATGATGCAATTGCTTGGCATATGGTTAGGGTTGGAGGACTGACCCTCTGCGAAGCAAACAGGCCATTGACAATTTAACTATGCACTATGCTAGCAAGTGGCTGTAAAGATTTGTGTAAGACTACAGGGACTAGAGGTTCTGTGGGACGTGCAGGCAAGGGCGACTGCAAAGAAGCTTACCCTGATTCGGGGTCCGTCAGGCAAGAGCCTGAACTCTCCAGACCAACACAGAACTGGAGGCAGAAATTAGGCCTTTCCCAAAGAAAAAGGAAAATAGATGGAATTTCTTATATATGCAGACATTTTTCCCCAATTTTGAATTCTTATCAACAACTATCATTCATTGACTACCATGTTCTATGCTGGAAGCTCTATACACGAGATTTTATAGATTCTTTATAACAACCCCAAGAGGTGGGCATTTTTCCCAAATGCAAATGAGATCAGGTTCAGAGAGGTTAAGTAACTTATCCAAGGTCAAGATTTGGTAAATACTGGTACTGTATGTATGTATGTATGTATGTATGTATGTATGTATGTATGTATGTATTTAGGTAATTTATTTGATATTGGGGATTATACCAGGGGCTTTCTATCTCTGAGCCATACCCCCAGCCCTCTTTATTTTCTATTTTGAAACAGGGTCTTGCTAAGTTGTAGAGGGTCTCAAGAAGTTGCTGAGGCTGGCCTGGAACCCGAAATCCTCCTGTCTCAGCCTCCCAAGTACTGGGAGTGCACCACCAGGTTGGTTTGGTACTAGAATTTAAATGGAATGCTCATGACCATGCTCATCTACTAAATCCCAACCCTTTGCACACACAAAAAGGATAGCACATGAGGTTTCAGTGTATTTTGCAATAGTATAAGGAAAGATTAATCAAATTTTTAAATGAAATAATGGCTGTGGTTACATGCTTAGCTAACAAGAAAGCTTCGTCTAGCTCCCTGTTCTTTTTCTTGACTCTTAGGGCACTACAGTGAATCATTAATATTCTATACTACAAGAGGGAAATGATGGTAAAGAATAATCAGAAGAGCAGATTACTTTTAAATAGTCCATGTTTGGTTTTGCAATGTCTTTGAATCTGATGTTCTGATGGCCTACAAATTAATTCCCTTGAAATAAAACAATGAATCCAGGAAGTGGAAATCAACTTGAGCAGCATGGCATGGACTTTGCAGGGTCTCTATCGTATCTCTGGGTTGGAGAGGTGGATGGTATAATCTTAGTAAGCTCAGTATAGCCTAAAATGAGTTGGTTTCCCTTATTTTCTAGTTTGGATCTACAATTGGAAATAATCTAGTAGTAGAGTGCTAAAGAGGAAAAATAAACAAAAACCTCTGAAGGAGGAAGAGAATACATCAATGCAATTTCCTTTCCTATGTCTTCTGGAAAAAGGAAAAGGTAATAGGTATTGACAGTAAAATATACCAGTATAATGTCTGCTTTTTGAAAATTAACACATGATAATTATACATATTTGTGGTATAGAGTGTGATATGTCGATATATGTATACCATGTATACTGATGAAATAAACGTAATTACCTTATCTATCACCTTAAATATTTATTATTTCTTTGTGTCGGGGACATTCAATGGTCTCTCTTCTCTTTTGAAATGTGAAATAAATTATTATCAACTATAATCGCCCTACTATCAACTATAATCGTTCTACTATAGAACATGAGAATGCAATCCTGTTACCTAACTATATTTTGGACCAGTTAACCAACCCTTGCCTATCTCCTCTATTCCCCCTACCCTTTCCAGACTTGGGCAACCACAATATTTTACTCAGTTTCTATGAGCTTAACTTTCTTTAGCTTCCCCATCTGAGTGAAACATGCTGATGTCTTGATGTCTTTTTTTAAGCTGGGGATTGAACCCAGGGGCATTCTACCTCTGAGCTACTCTCTCAGCCCTTTTCATTTTTTATTTTGAAACAGAGTCTTGCTAAGTTGCAGAGGCTGGCCTCAAATCTGAGATCCCCCTGTCTTTGCCACCCAAGTCCTGGGATTGCAGGCATGTGCTGTGCTATCGTGCCTGGCTGATGTCTGATGCTTTTGATAGTTTAAATACTATAATATTAACCTGTGAAATAGACCTTACTTGTTGACTAGTGAGCATTGATACCTACTGTAAAAATATACTTAGTTCTATATTGGGTTGAAACATATAAAATTGTTACTTTAGCAGTTAAACATGGTTAAATATTAGCAAATTTGTGGGGCTCAGTCTAATACTGTGCTTTGTTAATAAACTCTACAAAGTCACTCTATGAGGATTAATACTAAGTCAGTCAGATATTGTTTCAAAGGGCACTGGAAAAAATACCTCACCATCCTTTTTGAGGGGCAAAACATGTTTTCCATTGAAAACATGTTGAAAAGGAGAAGCCATTTTTTCCTAACATCCCACCACTGAGGTTTGCATTTGGTCTCAAACTCGGCTTAGATGAACTGAGATAGAAGTACAATTGTCTGGGAAGTGATGAGAACAAATGGGGGTGAAAGAGGCTTTGAGGTGAGGGACTCATGCTGCAAGAAGCTGAAAGCTATTAGGAGCTATCAGGACCATAGGATACCTTGGCTTTGCCCTCCAAACCCCACATCCATACATACAAGCCATGCAGTACCATAGGCAACCCTCACCTTCATGCCAAAGGTGAATATTGTAATGACGATTTTCAGGATGAGCGTCAAAGCCAGCTGCCACATGGCACTGTAGACTCCCGCGCCAGCTGGCCTGTCGGGCAGCTCCCCGCCCTTGCTCGTGTTAAAACGATTCTCATAGTCACAGAGCTTAGAGGAGTCCAGGAGGCCACAGTCATTGAACAGCTCGGAAATGAGCTCGCTCGTGCTCATCCGGGTGTATTCATTGGGGAAAGCCAGGATGGCAGTGATGGCTGTCACGATGAGTACCTCTATGACGGGATACTTGCCCAGCTGGGTGGTCTTACGCTTCCGACACCAGGCGATGTTTGTGCGGATGAATAGAGCCCCCCACAGACCACCGAATATACCCAACAGGATGAATGGCACGAGCTCGAAGAGGTGCCAAGGGGTGTGGAACTCCACATAAAACAGGACCAGGCGGCTGTTCCCAAATGGATTGATGGAGCGCAGAGTGAAGGCTGCCACCAGGGCTGCAAAGAATGAGCGCCACAGTGTTTTGAGGGGAAAATAGTAGCTGACCTGTAAGAGAGAAGGTGGGAAAGCAAACTCAGTCAATACGCAGAAACTGCCACAGGTGAAAAGATGCTGCTGCTGGCACTGGAGTGGGGGATGAAGACTGCCACAGGGTTTCTGATCACATGGCAAATCACTGAGTTGGGCAGAAGACTCAGGTATTGTAATGTACATAGATATTACTCAAAATTCCTGACACGAAAGTATGCACATATTCTACAGACAGAAGTCATTACCTCTTCTAAGCTGAATAGTACTCCACCGATAGGTGCCCCAAAGGCTACAGATACTCCAGCAGCTGCTGCAGCGGATAAGACCTAGGATCCAAAACTCAAAATTAACAACAGAATGATGTTGGTTTCCTGTGGTTAGTCATGTTTTGTTTTTTGTTTGTGTGTGTGTGTGTGCGTGTGTGTGTGCGTGTGTGTGCACGAACTACTGGGGATTGAGTCCTGGGGCATTTTACCTCTAAGCCACACCCCCCAGCCCTATTTTATTTTATTATGCTTTTATTGGTGCATTATAATCGCACATCAAAATGTAAACCATGTTGACAGTGACATACATGTACACAGCACTTGGTGCCCCCCCCCCCATTTTTCCCCTTCTCAATACAGAGTACTGGGATTGACCTTGGTATATTTACATATGTACACATAGTCGATGGTAGTATTTCCATTAATGAATCTCAGTCATCCCTTCCCCTTCCCTTTGACCACTTCCCTGGCTCCAATGAAGTTTCTCCTCCATTACCTGGAGTCCCTCTGGTATCCCAATTACTCCCTAGCTTGTGCATATTAGAGAAAACATATGCCCCTTCACTTTCTGTGACTGGCTAATCTCACTTAACATAATGTTCTCTAGGTCCTTCCATTTTCTTGCAAATGACATAATTTTGCTCTTCTTTATTGCTGAGTAGAATTCTATTGTGTGTATTTCATATAATTTTGTAATCCATTCATCTGTTGATGGATACCCATGTTCATAGTAGCATAATCATAATAGCTAAATTATGGAACCTATTTTTATTTTGAAACAGGACCTCACTAAATTGATGAGAGTCTCGCTACTTGCTGAGGCTGTCCTCAAATCTGTAATCCTCCTGTCTCGGCCTCCCAAGTACTGGGATTACAAGTGTATATCACCAGACTTGGCTTTCAATCATGTTTTTTTTAAAGGAATGTTGGCTCTTACTATACATTGTGTGTGGGGGGGGTGAGTTCTAGGGATTGAACTCAAAGGAATTTTACAATTGAGCTACACTCCCAGCCCTTTTTAGTTTTTGAGACAGGGTCTCAGTAAATTGTTCAGACTGGCCTCAAACCTTCATTCCTGCCTCAGCCTCCCAAGTACTTGGATTACAGGTGTACACCACCATGCGTGGCTGTTACTTAACATTTTTTTTAAAAAACTTTACATGTTCTATATCATCAAAAATGAAATTCCACTTTTATTTACTTTGAAAGTAAACATCATGTGCTGGATGTTGAACCCACAAATGTGGTTCACGTGCTTAAATAGGAAAGAGGGCCTTCCCTTTGTGATTAATTTAAGCATGTGTTTTATTCTAAATTATGCCTTCCATGTGAAACACTGCCAATTTCGTAACTGAACCTGTGTTTGGAGACCTATTTATTCCCCATCGAAATGAAGTACTTCCAGTGATGTTTACATATCACTTTACACAGGAATGTTTTTAAAATGAAATTGTTTAAAATGGCTAATGATACAAAACTGAAGTTGCAACTGGCTCACAGCTATTCACAAGCTTCACTATTTATACGATGACTGTTTAGAGTTTTCTGTGCTACACACTGTACTCCATGCACAGAAACAGAAATAGGGAGACAACTAAATGTTTTGGGGCCTATGTGATTCTGAGGATTGAATCCAGGGGTATTCTACCTCCAAGATATACTCCCAGCCTTTTTGTTTGTTTTGAAACTGGGTTTCTCTAGGTTGCTGAGAGTCTTATTAAGTTACTGAGGCTGGTCTCAAACCCAATCCTCCTATCTCAGCCTCCCCAGTACTGGGATGACAGTCATGCACCACCATACCCAGCATAACTAGATTTTTAAAGGAAGAGAAGACCTAGACATGTTTAGGCATGGCAAGGAAGGGGGCTAGGAGGGAAGAGGAAGAAGCTGTCAGAAAAAGAAGAGGGACAATGAGAGAGCAAAAGGAACAAGTGATATCCAGAGAATGTCACCTCTGTGTGTAGACATGTATGTGTGTGAATGTATAAAAATGCAGGACAAACACTGGTTATAGCCATCAAACTTGGATGAACAGAAAGGTCAAGTCCTTCCCTTGGATTCTAGTTGTAATGGAGAGGGAGATGATTTTGGGAAAGAGGAAATGGTTTAAGCAGAAAGTTAAGAGTTTTAAAGAACAAAACAATTCTTGGCAAAATAATCAGGCAGGTTGCTCTGAGAGTGTAAGCAAGCCTAGGAATACAAAGGGAAGGAAGGTGTGAGATCTCTGGTACTGGCCACCAGGACTCTGAAATTCAGAGCTAAAATGGCTTTCCTTTGAGAAGACTGAAGACAGCCAACCAGCCACTTAAGGAAGAGGATTTCGGTATGTTTAGGATGAGTTAGGAGGAAGAAGAAAAAAAAAATCAGGTTGTCTGGTTTGCTTTCATTTTATACTGTAGGGTGAAATCTATCTACACCCTTCCATCTCAAATCGGTTTTACTTTCAATCGTCTGCCCACTTTGACGAGGTCACTGACCCCAAAAGGGTTGCCACTGATGGTGGGAACAGTAGGGAAAAAATAACCAGAAAGTCTAAATAAGCAATAGGAAGTAAATTGAAGATTCAAATATTCATAACTCTATTTGGAGAAATATATGGCATCTGTACAGATGCATACAAGGCAAATCAAATTCCCCTTTTGCTCTGTAAGATACTGCTTGAACAAAAATGTTAATTTGATGGAAGGAAAGTAACCAGCAATCTGTATTTCCAAATTCACTTCCATCCATGCAAAACCAGTAACAATCAACACTTCCCCCTGGCCTGTTATTTTTTTTTTTACTCTTTCACTTTCATTGTACATCATCCCTGTTTAATGAACTACCAAATTTAATTTGGCTGTTGCATCCCTCTACCACATGACATATAGCTAAACAATCTACTTACATGCTCCTATCTCTCTCCTACTAGGTCTCTTCTTTCTAACTGTGCCAGGAACTTTCTCCCTTGAACTGTTAAAATTTATTACATACTTGAAATCTCAACATCTTTTGTTTCCTTCTGGGTCTTGTGGTTAATCTTTTTTGTTTTAAAAAGACATCACTAGGTTTGTTTTGTGGGGGAAAAGCTCTTTTAAAGAAATTACCTTGATCTGTAACCCATTCCTTACGTGATTTCTTTGTGACTCAAGCAAAGTAAAGCAAGAACTATTATTTTCTTAGGTTCTTAATTATAGCAGGACCAAACTAACCAATGACTTGGAACATTTTAAAAACTGTTTTTCCTCCTCAAAATAGCATACATTAACAATTGCATCAATTTGAGAACAACAGCAGGGGCACTGTGGTGGGACTAATTTAGCTGGGTCAAAGCAAAAGCCAGAGAAAGGACCAATATAGAGAGAAACTAATTCAAGTGTGGTGTTAGGCAGAAATAAAAGACAAAAAGAGCTGACATCAAAAACATATGCTGTATTTATATTTCCCCTTGCATAGGAGTAAACAACTTATTTAAAATCTATTATTTTTGTAACTTATTTTATAATAGAAAGAATACATACTTGCATAGGATTATATACAATAAAAAATTACAGTCATTTTTTCTCCATCCCTAACATGTCACCCTCCCACTCACAGAAGTAGTTGTTTTGAACAGTTTGAGGAAAAACTCTTTCCAAAAATTTTCTAAGTACATAGATATGTACTTTTTTTGTGGTACTAGGGATCAAACCCAGCAGGATTCTACTCTACCTCCAAGCTACATCTCCAGCCCTATTTTTATTTTGAAACAGGGTCTTGCTATGTTGCCGAGGCTGGCCTCAAACCTGCAATCCTGTCTCAGCCTCACAAGTAATGCAATTACAGGCTTATGCCACCACCATGTCTGTACACTTCTTTTTTTACTACTTTTATTGGCACATTGTAATTATACATCATAGTGAGATTCAAAGTGATACATTCATATATGCACTTGGTATATTTCCCTCCACATCCTCTCAGTGCCTCCTCCCTATATGTTTAGTGAGATTGGTAGTTATAATTTCATCTATGGACATATATTATTAGAACTATGTCCTTCCTCAATGCTCCTTTTTCCATTCCCCGCCTCATGCCCCAATCCCCATTTACTATTCTATTGGTTTCTCTCTTCATTTATCTAAAGTCTCTTTTATTTCCTATTTTCTCTAGCTTCCACTTAAGAGGAAAAAAAACATGGCCCTTGACTTTGCATACTTTTAAAAATATTAACTGAATTACAAAATGCATGTTTGTCACAAAGCAGCCTTTTCAATATGATAGTGTTCTATCGCCAGCATTCTATGTCAATATACATAGAGCTATCTCATTCTTTTTAATGGCTGCATAGTATTCTATAGTATGGGCAGAACATTATTTATTTGATCAGTCCCCTCTTGATGGACTTTGGATTTTTACTATGTTGACAAACACTACACTGACTGTCCCCAGATACCTGTGTGAACACATGTGCTAGGATGACTGGGATAAAATCCTAGAAGTGGATTTTCTGCGTCAAAGGATATTTATATTCACAGTGGTAGAATCCCCAGTTTTCACCCATAAGACTGCACCATTTATGCTCTCACACAAAAAGAGACTATTAAGGCCAGTTGCCATTTATTACCTCTCTGCGTTTGGCTTCATTCTTCCGGTATTTGTTGAAGCAGTGGCACAAGATGTTTCCACAACAGCAAGCCACGTGCACTAGGGGCCCCTCTTTTCCTAGGCTCAAGCCAGAAGACACCGCCAGCACCAAGGTGATGGTTTTGATCACCAGGGTCCACTTACCTAAATAGCCCCTAATAATGAAACCGCTCAAGATAGTTTTGATCTGCAGGTCAAACAGAGAGATTGAATACAGACTAAGGAAGTAAAATGAGGCTAAGGAGCAACAACATGGGCCTCCTTCTAGAAACTGCACCTTTTGAACAAGGGATGCATGAATGCTTGACCTACACTGATCTTAGTTTGAGAGGGAGCTCAAGACATCTTGAATGGGTCCTCAGGCTTCCAAGCTCCTTGTTTTTGTGTGATGAGACAAGTGAAAGCTGTACAAGAACATATTGTTTGTTTGTACTGGGGGTTCTACCTCCAAGCTATACCCCCAGCCCTATTCTGATTCTTATTTTTACTTACTTCTTATTTTGTGGAACTATAGATTGAACCCATGGGAAGTCTACCTCTGAGATCTACTCCCCCCCCAGCCCTGTTCATTTTTTAAATTTTGAAACAGGGTCTGACTAAGTTGCAGAGGCTGACCTTGAACCTGTGATCCTCCTGTCTCAGCCTCCCAAGTACTAGGATTACAGGTGGCACGCCAGACTTGAATCAATCCCTTTTAACTTCTGAGTAGACAAGACTAGGAGGAGGCCTGAGGCAAAACCTAGAAAGGCCTAAGATGGCCTCAGGTTCTGACCCTGTTTAATATTCACCAAATTGCAGTACATGCTGGAATAGACATTAAAATAATTTAACCAAAAAGATTCATATTGTTACCATTTATAAAGTATCTTAACAGACTCACCTCAGGGATTCCAGAGCCGCAGGCATAAGGCGCAAACACCTTGACAAGAGACACAGCAAGGAAAGCAAATAGGAGAGCCCAGAGGACATACATGAAATAATTGACTATGTAGGCAAAGGCTCCCTGCAACAGAGAAAAAAGAGAGAACTTTGTGTTAGCTGAGACTCTCAGTGAGGCAAGCAGTTCTCCTGAGTCATGTTTTCCAGGAAAGAGGGGCAGAAAGAGAAGGTCGACATTAAATTGCTCAAATGTTTATTTCCAGATGTTCAGTAAAGCAGCTACTGAAAATGAGATGCTTTGCTAGACCCACAGGAAATTGACAATGGATTTTAAGAATGGATAAGGTGGAAGAACATACTGAAACCCTAAAACAAGATTATCATGATTCATCTCTTTGTGTGTGTGTGGGGGGGGTTACTAGGGATTGAGCCCAGGGGCATTCTACCTCCCAGCTACACCCTCAGCCCTATTTTTTTTATTTGAAACAGGGTTTCACTAGGTTGATCAGCATCTCACTAAGTTGCTGTGGCTGCCCTTGAACCTGAGATCCTTCTGTCTCAGCCTCCCAAGTACTGGAATACAAGTGTGTGTACCACCATGCCTGGCTATGATTCACATTTTATGTCAGTGCTTTGCTAGGTTTTGTAGTCAGTCAAATATGCATAATTCTATTAATTTTTACATGTGTGTGTGTGTGTGTGTGTGTGTGTGTGTGTGTGATATGTCTGTTCAAACTGGAGACTGAACCCAGAGGCATTCTACCTTCAAACTACACGCCCAGCCCTTTTGAAATAGGGTCTCACTAGATTGCTGAGGGCCTCAAAAAAGTTGCTGAGGCTGTCCTCCAACCTGCAATCCTCTTGTCTCAGTCTCCCAAGTACTGGGATTATAGGCGTGTACCACCACACTCCAGCTTACTAAGAGGTCTTTTTTTTTTTCAGCACGGATTTTTATACATTTCTTGAGTACAACAGGGTTACACAGACATTTATGACATATCAATCATTGTCAGAACACAAATAGCACCACTTCTTCGTTTTACACGTATTGCCCACATTCTTAACATAGCCTGGTAAAGCAAAATTTCTAGAGTCATAAAACCATAATCCTTTAGGGTCATATATTTACTTTTTAAGAAGTGGGAGGTTCTTTCATCTACGCATCCTAGGTGCAATCTCCAGACTTTGAGACGCCAATGTAGCCATAGCAGAAGAGTCAGTATAATTACTCATATATGCAGATAGCAACTGTCAGGGGGGAGAGGGCCCAGCTGGGCTCCCACAACTCCCCCGTTTTTATTTTAAAATGCACGAAGGACTGTGCCTGTCTTAGGTCATTTCCTACCAGGTGCTTAATCTTACCCGTCATGGGGTCTCAATGAGTCATTCAACGAGCCCTGTCTTAGGTTGATATTGCCCTGAGGAAATCGAACCCATCATTGACTACCAGGTTCTGTGCGAGGCAGTGCTTGCATTTTATTCCATGTAAATCTGCTCGTATACTAACATAGGCATTAATCACAAGGCGTACAACGAGTGGTAGAATGCATAAGCCTAGAATGACTATTGCTGCTAATCCGATAACTCCTCCCAGCAAGGAGGTAAATGAGGGCCAGGTAGGCACCAAGGATTGAAGCCGATCTACAAATGTCTTAGCTGTTTCTGCCACTTTAATAGAGATGGGCTCCCAATTACGTAGATCAAAAATCTCCTGGTGTAACTTTAAAAGATACTTTTTTGTTGTTTTTTCATCTTTCCCTTATTTGGTGCATTGTAATCACACATCTTTGTTAGGTACAAGCTAGTATAGGTAAAGACATCCATGCCCACATTTGTCATTTAACCCTTCCCCAATTCCCGCCCCACTCCTTCCTCCTCCCTCTTTCTCAAGGTCAGTTTATTGATTGACTTTGATGTGTTCATGAAAGTACATCATGTTCATTAGGGTGTCCCCCCTCCCCCCATCACCTTCCATTAAGTCAAATTCTTTGTTCACCTAAGGATTCTCCTTCTTCATCTGGTGTCCCTCTTATGTCCCATTTTCTCCCTAGCTTCCACATATTAGGGAGAGCATTCGATTTTTAACTTTCTGTGTCTGACTAATCTCACTTAACATAATGTTTTCCAGTTCCATCCATTTCCTTGCAAAAACATGATTTACAATTGCCAAACTATGGAACCAGCCAAGATGTCCATCAACAGATGAATGGATTACAAAACTATGGGATATGTACACAATGGAATTTTACTCAGCCATAAAGAAGAACTAAGAGTTTTAAAAGTCCTTTTTATGAAACAGCTGAACCTTGAATATTGGCTCTAAAGTTCCATTACATTCACCTTTGGCTAGCCACCTTGGTATCAAAATCTCACAGGATGTCACAGTGACTAAAATTCCCGGGTGGTTTTCTTTTCCTGTTTTTGTTATTATATATGTTTAAGGTATATACTATGATGCTTTTTGTTTGTTTTGTTGTTTTATGGGTGCAGGGGAAGGAACCCATGGCCTCATGCACAAACTCTGTCACTGAGCCACACCCCAGCCCTAATGTTTTGATACATATCTACATAGTGAACAGAGTGAACTGGCCGGTGTAGTTAAACAGACCTAAATATCCACCAATTTCCACAGTTATCTTTCTTCTTCTTCTTCTTCCTCTTCTTCTTCTTCTTCTTCTTCTTCTTCTTCTTCTTCTTCTTCTTCTTTTTTTTTCAGTATTGGGTATTGAACACAGAAGTGAGTGACTATTACTTGTTAAGGAAACAGAGAGGGGCAAGGTCATTCTGGAACCTAAAATCTCAGTGGTTTCTGTCACTGTCAAGCAATCTAAACCCAAAGTAGTTAGAAATGGTTTTTTTTTTTTTTTTTTTTTTTTGCGGTACTGGGGATTGAACTCGGGGGCATTCTACCTCCGAGCTATACCCCCAGCCCTATATTTTATTCTTTATTTTGAAACCGAGTCTCACTAAGTTGCAGAGTGCCTCACTAGGTAGCTGAGGCTGGCCGCGAACCCGGATCCTCCGGTCTCAGCCTCCCGAATGCTGGGATTACAAGCGTGCGCCACCA
>PVLC010019405.1:14934-30806 GCA_004027655.1 Graphiurus murinus | reverse complement strand
GCCAAACTATGGAACCAGCCAAGATGTCCAACAACAGATGAATGGATTACAAAACTATGGGATATGTACACAATGGAATTTTACTCAGCCATAAAGAAGAACAAAATCATGTTATTTGCAAGGAAATGGAGGGAACTGGAAAACATTATGTTAAGTGAGATTAGTCAGTCACAAAAAGTTAAAAATCAAATGCTCTCCCCAATATGTGGAAGCTAGGGAGAAAATGGGACATAAGAGGGACTCCAGGTGAAGGAGAATTCTTAGGTGAACAAAAAATTTGACTTAATGGAAGGTAATGGGAGGAGGGGGGGACACCCTAATGAGCATGATGTACTTACAAGATCACACCAAAGTCAATCACTAAACTGACCTGGAGATAGGGGGAGGGTGGGTGGGAATTGGGGAAGGGTTAATGAGAAATATGTGCATGGATGTCTTTACCTGTACTAGCTTGTACCCAACAAAAATATGTGATTAACCCTGTTCTACCCAAGAAATGTATAAAAATCCATGCTAAAAAATAAATTAATTAAAAGAAAAAACTCACAGCTGCGTACTCCTTTGACTTACCAATCCCACTTCTAGGAATTCTTTTTTCCTAAAGTAAGTAAACATTTGCTCATGTGTGAAATGGCATAAGATGCAAGGTTCTTCACTACAGCATTATTTGTTATAGTAAAAGATAGAAAAACCTGAGCTTATCATTAGAGAGAGCTAAATGATGGAATATTATGTATGCATCCTTAGAAGAAGAATGAGGATGCTCTTAAAGTGCTAATACATAGGGTTGTCAAAACATCTGGAGGAAAAAAAAATGAAACAGTATATAGTCTATAGTATGCTATTTATGTTAAAACATAAGGAGAGGAAGTAGATCAATAATAGATACTAACATATATACCATGTGTGTTCTTGCATATCCTGAAATGTCTTTGGAAGGATAAAAATAAATGAATAGCATGTGTTAATTACAGCCTGGGGCAGTGGGCAATTGGTAGTGAGAATCAGGCTATTCAACATGTAGCTTACCTTTTGAATTTACAACCCATTCAAAAATATAAAGTAAATAATAAAGAAGCAATGCAGAATGAAATAAATGCTGAATAAAAATGCAAGCAGCATGATGCAGAAGTTTAAGAAAAAAGTTAATTGGGTGGAATAATGCTTGCTTCTGAAAATGGCATCTGCCTTTCGCTTGCAACCTCAACTGGATGCTTCTCGTGGTCATAGGTAGAATCACAAATGAAGATGTGAAGGATATGAGACCCTTGCTTCTGTCCCTGGTCTACCTTGCATCCCAGGGAGCATATCACTGTCTCTACTTGGCCTGAAATGCCTACAATTGGCAGCTCTGCTCCAAACCAGCAGCTATAGAACCATTCAACACATTTTTATCTCTCACCATCAAGGAAATAATGGACATGTTTAGTCAAATGCCTTGATGAAATAACCACCATACCTCACATTCATCTTTTATACATTACTCATGCCAAAAACAAACAAAACCCCCCCTGCATTTTAGCAACATGTATTCACTGGGCATTTATTAAATGCTTGCTGTATAGTAGAGCACTATTTAAGGACATGGTGTGATTCTGAACTCCACAGAGTTTTAATTCTAATAGGAGAGAGGCCAGACAACAAACAAATAAGTAACTGAACTATAATTTTGCATATTGATAAATGTTTTCAATAAAAGCAATAAGGTAACATCTCATGGCTACAACCTGGGTAACTACTATAGACCAGGTTGTTCAGGAATTGCTTTTCTGAAGAGGTGACCATCCACATGGAGCCCTGAATGATGAGACTCTACATTGTCTATGATATTTCTTTAGTCCACTAGCCCTAATGAAGTATCAAAAGAAAAAAAAATTAATCTGGCATTTCTTGAGAAATCTATGTCAAACATAAGACATCACTACTTTTAGTGATGTCTCATCACATAGTGATGATGTCAGTAGTCATTTTTAATTACTGCAGATTAAGGTTAAGCTTACTAGCTAGCTGTTTCTTTTATCATTCCTTTTTGAATATTGGGATATTTGTTCCTCCCCAGGGTTCTGGAAACTCCCCTACACTCCATGACTCTCAAAGATGACCAATTACAGTTCTTTGATCCGGGCTATGATATAGGAGCTGCTTTTGACTTTTGATCTGGGCCTTTATGAAGGCCCACATGATCTTCTCAAAATCTCTCTCAAACTTCAATTCTGTTTTTAACTGATTTTTAGTTTATCCCTCTTGCTTGGAGATCATTCTTCTTCCTAAGGAAAAAAAATAGTCAAAGCAAAATCAAAGTTGGTGGCAGGGGTCTTTTCTCTCTTATTTGTGAAACATCTCATTGTCTGCTCAAACTGGTCCAGTTTTTTTTTTGTGTGCAAATATAGCTTGAAAAGCCTTTTGGGCTGTTCTGAACCAATATATTTCTCTGATGTAAGAATAATCTGCTAAGAAATAAGCTCTTGTTTGTTATTTTCTGAGTTTTTACCTTTAATCTTTTGAGGCAAGTCTGATAATCTCATTCACTCTGATAGTTTGCATTATTTAATATGACTGCACACATGCACACACACCCAAAACCCATTTCAAAAAAATAAAACTTATCAAAGAGGAAAGCCAATATCTGTAGTTGTATTCACTCCGGTGGCATTGTGTGACTTTTCTCTAATTATACAAAATGCCTAATGGGCACAATACGCCTCCAGGAATGTCTTTTTTTCCCCCTTCTTCTTTTTTTGAACATAAGTTTTGTTGGTCGAAACAAAGCGCTGTGATCTTTCTCTCTCCGGAGCTTTCTTCCTTTCTGGTTTGATACTTTATTAAGATAAAAGGTGAGCATATTTTCCTTCATTTTCCCTTATAGAAGTTCATAAGTCTACCCCAAAGGGTAATGTATTTGGCCTCAGGAAAGTGGTCACACCTCAAACATTTCTACCCTTTCTGGCTGGTTCCCTCTGGGTCTTTGCAGAAGACCATCTGAGCACAGGAAAAAAATATTTTTTAAAAAAGAAATAAAACTTCTCATGAAAATGGGTCTTTAAAATCAAGCTAAAATTAACTGAAGGGACCATCTGAACAGACCACCAGAAAAATAAAATAAAGTTGCCTTCCTTATGTTCTCTCAGCTGGAAGAAAGGACTTCCACAAAAAGAACAATGGGCCACCTATTTGGCCTGGGAGAATTCATCACAGGGTCTCACTCAGTTGCTAAGAGTCTAGCTAAATTACTGAGGCTGGTCTCAAACCTATGATCCTCCTGTCTCAGCCTCCTAGGTACTACGATTACAGGCATGTGCCACCACACTAGGCACCACCAATTTTTAAAAGAAAAAAAGTTACATGTGCTAAAAACAAAACAGTAGACTCTGGTGAAAAGGATCCTCCAGTGAAAGCCCCACACTCTCTCTCTCCCAGGAAAAGAGGAACAAGAGCTCTGAGGTCAATGGAGGGAGACAAGGGTGACACCAGTTAAAGCCAGGCAATTCTATGGAAGGTATTTGACATTTCATTTCACTGTGATTTCCCAAGCACTGGATGCTTTCTTGCTTCAGGGCCTGGATTGTTCTGTCTGGTGGAATCTGGGCATTCTCTCAAGCTTCACTTCAGAGAGGAGATATAGATGGTCATGTTTCTTTTTTCTTTGTCTCTATCCCCTTGCCAACAGACACAGCTTCCTTCCAAGGCACCATGATGCATGTGTCATGTTTTCTCTGCTCCCTTCTCTTCTTATTAATTTTTCCACTGGAGGCATAAGGAGAGACATGTGTCGGTGCAGGCACGGTTTCCTGTGCTACTGCCAAAGTTAAGGGCAGCTTCGGGGATTTATCATGGACCCATGAAACTGAGAAAGCTATAAGGAAGCCTAGAAATGCTAAATAAGAATGGGAGGCAGCCAGACTGCAGCCTGCTCAGGCCACAGATTAATCTCTGTCACTCAGCATTAAAAATATCTCAAGGCTGAGCTGGGCATGTAGCTCAGTGGTAGACCACTTGCCTAGCATGTGTAAGGCCCTGGGTTCAATCCCTAGCACTTCAAAAGAAAACAAAACAAAAAGCACAAGACCGTTCCCTATAATTTGGGTTATACAGGGGGAAAAAGGCTAGAAAAATATCACTGATTGATGAAAGAAAGCAGAGCTAGCCAGGTGTGATGGTGCAAACCTGTAATCCCAGTACTTGGGATGCTAAAACAGGAGGATTACAGGACAGTCTCAGCAAATTAGCAAGACTCTGTTTAAATTAAAAAAAAAAAAAAAAAAAAAAAAGGACTGGGAGTGTATCTCAGAGAGGGAACGTCCCTGGGTTCAATCCCCAGTACCAAAATAAATATAATTAAATAAAATTAGCAGGACTACTGCTAAATGTTTTTGTGTGAGTTGTAAAACGTGCACTTCCTGGTTGTGAACCAATTGTAAAATTGCAGACCTCACCTTGTCCTACCTCCTTCTTTTTTTTTTTTTTTTTTTTTTTTCAGCATGGATTTTTATACGTTTCTCCTACCCCCTTCTTGCAAGAAAAAATTAGATAAACATTCCACCTCCCCCTCCCTTTTGCTCTCACAACCCCAGTAGTTGGGAGGCTGAGACAGGAGGATCGCAGGTTCGTGGCTAGCCTCAGCTACTTAGTGAGGCCCTCTGAAACTTAGTGAGACCCTGTTTCAAAATAAAGAATAAAAAATAGGGCTGAGAGTGTAGCTCGGAGGAAGAATGCCCTGGGTTCAATCCCAAGTACACCCCCCCACACACACAAAAGGCCATCCCACTAGTGTTCCTCAAATATTTGCAGGTAATTCTTAATGCTATTGACAGCCCAGCCTGGATCCTGGTTGTCTGGATTTGGCCACCCGCCCACATAAGAAATAAGTAAATGGAAAAAACAATTTTATGCAGTTTGATTAAACTGGTGAGAAGCAGCTTGATTGCTTCAACCCTTTGCCAAAGGTGCACAGGTTATATTTCAGCCTTCAGCACACACCTACTCAATTGTAGCAAGATCCAAGCCCATAAAATGCAATGCATAGAGCCATTAAAAAGGAAAGATGTGGCCAGGAGTAGTGGCACATGCCTGTAATTACAATATTTTGGAGTCTGAGACAGAGGGCTGCAGATTCGAGGCCAGCCTTGGCAACTTAGCAAGACCCTCAGCAACTTTGTGAGACTTTGTTTCATAATAAGAAATAGAAAATAGGGCTGGGATATAGGTAAAGGTAAAATGCCTCTCACATCAATCAATCCCAAGTACCAAACAAAAAAAAAAAAAAAAAAGGAAAAATCTGTCAAATATATTGCTTTCTTGTTTGTTTTTACATTTTCTTATTTTGTTTATGAGATGCTGTGGATTAAACGCAGGGCCTTGCACATAAAATATATTTTTAAGAAATAAAAGACAAAGAAGAGTGGTTTTGTATATGCAAAATGTATTTCTGAGACAGGAAGATTACAAGTTTGAGTCCAGCTTTAGCAATTAGTGAGACCCTCAGCAACTTGGTGAGACTCTATTTCAAAGAAAGAAGAAATAAAATAAAATAGGGCTCAGGTATAGCTCAGAGGTAGAATACCTCTGGGTTCAATCCCCAGTACCAAAATAAAATAAAATAAAAATGGAACAAAAGGCCAAATGTGGTGGCTGGGGCAGTACTAGTAAGTTTGTTCCTCCTTTCTCTCTTTCTCTTCCCCCTTCTTCATTCTTTCCTTTCTATGTGTGGGTGAGTTTGTTTTGTTTTCTTGGTTACATGACCTCACATGCATGGAAATCACAGGATCTCTATTAACATAATTTCTCCTGGTTTCTGAGATAGGGATTAAAGTAGGAGAAATGTTCAAAGCCTACCACAGGTAACGTGAATCTCTCTTGCTAAAGCATACCACTGGCAAGGAAATTTCACTTGAACTAATAAAAGTTGAGGTCTTGCTCCAGTTCACAGCCCTAGTGAAAAGGGCCCCATTAGAAACTATGAGAAACTTCCTGATAACTTCTTTTCTGCATTCCCTACTTCTTCATATTGAGAATGAAGGCTGATAGCGTGCCTGCCCCCAACAGGTGCCAGGAAACCTGAGACTAATATGTCTCTGCCTAAGCATGGCCTAGTAAATCTACACATGTTCATCACCTGGGTTTTTTGTGCATAAATTATAACCACTTCTGTGGGACTAGCAGAGAAGCAATCAAGCTGCTTCTCACCAGTTTAATCAAACTGCATAAAAATTTTTTTTCCATTTACTTATTTCTTATGTGGGCGGGTGGCCAAATCCAGACAACCAGGATCCAGGCTGGGCTGTCAATAGCATTAAGAATTACCTGCAAATATTTGAGGAACACTAGTGGGATGGCCTTTTGTGTGTGTATGGGGGTGTACTTGGGATTGAACCCAGGGCATTCTCCCTCCGAGCTACACTCTCAGCCCTATTTTTTATTCTTTATTTTGAAACAAGGTCTCACTAAGTTTCAGAGGGCCTCACTAAGTAGCTGAGGCTAGCCACGAACCTGCGATCCTCCTGTCTCAGCCTCCCAACTACTGGGGTTACAAGCATGTGCCACCACAATGGGCTAGGATGGCCTCTTATTAGGTACATTATCTTCAACTTTATCTTGTCTTATAGCCACAGCATCTAATCAATCCAGATAAGTCAGTTTGCTGAATGCTTATATATTTAATGTTGGTATAGATTAATGATATTAATCATTAATTTGTAAAATTTCTCTAGTATCAAATTTCTATATGGTACAGCATTTCTATATACTATATTTCTATAGAGTATAATTTAAAATAGCATAAATATATAGTATAGTATAAACAGTATAAATTTCTATAGTATAAAATTTCAGTGGGAAATATTTCTAGTATAAAATCTTTTGCTTTCATGATTTCTATTTCTTTTTATTTCTTTATTTTTTTTTCTTTTTGCAGTACTGGGGGTTGAACTGAGGGGGGCTCTAACACTTAGCTACATCCCTGGCTTTTTTTTTTTTTAATTTTATTTCGAGACAGGATCTTCCTAAATTGTCAGGCTAGCCTCAAACTCGGTATCCTTCTGTCTCAGCCTCCCAAGTAGCTGGGATTACAGGTGTATGCCACCACACCAAATTGGCACATTTTAATCATACATCTTGTTGAAGTTCAGGATGATAGAGGCATACATGCACACAGTACTCACTGAGATCTCCTCTAGTTCCCACCACATTCCCTCCCCCTTCTCTCTGTCCCATGCTCAGCGTAGTGATTTGATTGGATAAGTTTGTATATATTCATCATGTCCGTTGAGGTGTTTCCCTCTTCAAGTCTTCCCCCCTCAATCTTCCTCAGTTAAGATCCCTTCACTCCATTAAAGTTTCTTCTCTTTATCTGGGGTCATTCCTGTGTCCCAATTTTTCTATAGCCCCCACAGATGAGGGAGTACATGTGACCTTTCATTTATTGTGATTGACTAATGTCGATGGACACCTTGGCTGGTTAGTTTAGCAATTGTGAATTATGCAGCTATAGGCGTAGATATGCATGTATTACCATGGTAGTTTGGTTTCAATTCTTTAGGGTAGATATCCAGGAATGTTATAGCTGGATCATATGGTTGGTTCATTCCCATTCTTCTGAGAATCCTCCACATTATTTTCCAAAGTGGTTGCACTAACTTACAATTCCACCAACAGTATTATCAGAGTTCCTACTTCTCTACATCCTCACCAGCATTTCTTGTTTGTGTTTTTAATGACTGCCATTCTAATCGGAGTAAAGTGAAATCTCAGGACAGTTTTGATTTGCATCTCTCTGATTACTAATGATTTTAAGTATTTTTTCATACATTTATTGGCCATTTATATTTCTTCTTTTGTGAAGTGTCTATTTAGTTCACTTGTCTATTTTTTTTATTAGGTCATTTGTTTCTTTTGATGGTGAGTTTCTTGATATTAGTCCTCTATCAGAGGAATAGCTGGCAAAGATCTTGTCCCATTCTGTTGGTTCTCTCTTGAGGTTCTTGATCATTTTTGCTGCACAGAAGCTCTTCAGTTTAGTGCAGTCCCACATATTAATCCTCATTTTAACTTCTTGTGTCTTTGAGGTCTGGTTGAGGAAGTTTTTACCCATGCTTACATGTTGGAGTATTGGATCTATGCCCTCTTCAAGTAACTGCAAGGTCTCTTTCCAGGTCTTTGATTCATCTTGAATTGATTCTTGCACAAAGTGAGAAACTGGGGTTTATTTACACCTTTTTCTGCACCAAAGAGGCTATCTTTTTTCAGGTGTCTGTGTTTGGCCCCTTTGTAAAAAATCAATTGGCTATAAGTGCATGGATTTGTTTCTGAATCTTCTATTCTGCTCCATTGGTCTATGTGTCTGCTCTTATGATAATACCATGCTGTTTTAATTACTATGGCTCTGTAGTATAGTTTGATGTCAGGTATTGTGATGCCTCCTGCATGGTTCATCTTGCTGAGAACTATTTTATTTTATTTTATTTTTTTTTTGTGGTACTGGGGATTGAACTCAGGGGCATTCTACCTCCGAGCTATACCTCCAGCCTTATTTTTTATTCTTTATTTTGAAACCGAGTCTCACTAAGTTGCGGAGTGCCTCACTAGGTAGCTGAGGCTGGCAGCGAACCCGGATCCTCCGGTCTCAGCCTCCCGAATGCTGGGATTACAAGCGTGCGCCACCACGCCTGGCTTGCTGAGAACTATTTTAGCTAGTCTAGGTTTTCTGTTGTTCCAAATGAATTTAAGGGCTGATTTTTCTAGATCTGTGAAGAATTACCATACTAACTTAATAGGGATTGCATTGAATCTGTATATCACTTTTGGAAGAATGGCCATCTTTATGATATTTATTCTGCCTATACAGAGCATGGGAGGTCCTTCCACCATCTAACATCTTCAAATTCTTTTTACAGTGCTCTATAATTTTCATTGTAGAGGTCTTTAAACTTCTCATAGTTTTTCCCCATTCAATATAATGTTTGCTGTGGGTCTATTGTATTTGCTGTGAGTCTATTGTTGGTCTTTATGATATTGAGGTATGTCCTTCTGTTTTGATTCTCTGCAGTGTATTTAACATGAACAGATGTTTGATTTTCTCCAATGTTTTTTCAGAGTCTATTGAGATGATCATGTGATTTTTTTTTTCCTTAGTTCTGTTTATGTAGTGAATTACATGGGTTTTTTGTTTGTTTGGTTGGTTGGTTTTGGGGTTTTTTTTTTTGTTGTTTTGTTTTTGTTTTTTTGTTTTTTTGTTCTTTTGGGTTTTTTTGATATGTTGAACCAGCCTTGAATCCCTGGGATAAACCTGAGTTGGTCATGGTGTATAAGTTTCCTGATGTGGTTTTCAATGCACATTGTTAATATTTTGTTTAAAAGTTTTACATGCCAAGTACGGGGGCACATGCTTGTAATCCTGAGACAGGAGGATTGCAGGTTCACGGCCAGCCTTAGCTATTTAGTGAAGCCCTCTGCAACTTGATGACACTCTGTTTCAAAATAAGGAATAAAAAATAGGCCTGGGGATGTAACTTAGAGGTAGAATGCCCCTGAGTTCAATCCCCAGTACTGTTTAAAAAAAAAAAAGTTTTGCATCTAACTTGGTCTTAGTCTGTAGTTTTCTTTTCTTGAGCTGCCTTTATTTGTTTTTGGTACTAATGTGATGCTGACTTAATAGAATGTATTTAGGACAGTCCCATCTATCTGTTTCATGTAATAGATTGAGAAGTATTGAGATTAAATATTCTATAAAGGTTTTATAAAATTCAACTGGGAAACCATTTGGACCTGGGCTTTTCTTTGATGGTAGGCTCTTTATTGCTGTTTCAATCTCTCTTATTGCTATTGGTTGGTTTAAATTTTCTATACCTTCTTAATTCAACTTAGGAAGGATGTATGTGTCTAGAAATTTGTCAAATTTTTCTAGATTTTCCATTTTGTTGGAGTATAGTTTTTTAAAATAGTTTTTGATGATCTGCTGGATTTCCATGCAGCCTGTGGTAATATCACCTTCTCCATCTCTTATTTTAGTAATTTGAGTTGATTTTCTCTTTTGGTGAGGTTGGCTAGTGGTTTATCTTATTTATTTTTTAAAAAACAGCTTTTTGTTTTGTTGATTTTTTGTTCTCTACTTCATTGATTTTGGCTCTGATTTTAATGATTTCCTGTTTAGTGGCTTAGAATTAGATTGTTCCTGCTTTTCCAGGGCTTTTAGGTATGCTAATAGGCTATTTATTTGGTTATTTTCTGTTCTTCTTATATGGGCATTCAGTACTATGAATTTTTCTCTTAATACTGCCTTCAAAGTGTCCCAGAGATTTTGATATTTGTGTCTTTATTTTCATTTGTTTCTAGAAAAAAAAATTTTTTTTTTCACCACATCTTTCTATGATCCAGTCCTCATTCAGCAGTGTGGTAGTCAGTCTTCATGTATATATGAAGTTTCTCTGGGAAACTTCTATAGTTGATTTCTAATATCATTCCATTATTGTCTGAAAAGATCACTTTTTTTGAATTTGCTAGTGCTTGCATTGTGACCCAGGATATGGTCTATTTTATAGAAGGTTCCATGAGCAGCTGAAAAGATGTGTATTCCACTGTAGTTGGTTGGAATATTCTCTATGTGTCTAGTAGGTCCATTTGGCTTATGGTGTTCTTTAGGTCTGAGACATCTTTACTGATCTTTTGTCTGGAAGATTGGTCTAGTGGTGTGAAAGGAGTGTTGAAGTGTATTAGCATCTATGTGAGACTTAATATCAGGAAGAATTTGTTTTGTAAAAGTGGTTGCACCTATGTTCAGAGCATAAATGTTAACTATCATTATATCCTCTTGTTGTATTGTTCTTTTTACCAATAAAAATAACCTGCTTGGTCTCTTCTAATAAGTTTGGGCTGGAAATCTATTTTGTCTGATATGAGAGTTGCTACCCCTGCTTATCTTAGAGTTCCATTAGCATGGATTACCTTGCTCCAGCCCTTCACCTCTAGTTTGTGAGTATCTTTACTGAAAAGGTGTGTGTCTTGCAGACAGCATATAGATGGATTGTGATTTTTAATCCATTTTTCCACCTTATGTCTTTTAATTGGAGAGTTGAGGCCACTGACATTTGGTATAATTATTCAGAGGTGATTTTTAATTCTTAACAAGAATTGTATTTTCTGTTTGAAGTAGTGCTTATTCTTTGCTTAGCTGTTCATTTTATGAAAATCATCCTATTTTTGGTTCTGATGCTTATTTTTTATTTCTTCTTTATAATTTATTTCTTTGAGTATTTTCTCTAGTGCTGGTTTAAAATATATAAATTCTTTCAGCTTCTGTTTCTCATGAAAGATTTTTGTTTCTCTGTCATATCTGAAAGGTATCTTTGCTGGGTAGAGTAGTCTTGGCTGGAAGTTGTATATGTCATTCCATGCCCTCCTGGCATTCATGACTTGGTTTGAGAAGTCTGGAGTGATTCCTATTGTTTTGCCTCTGGATGTCACACATATTTTACTCTCATTGCATTAAAGATTCTCTCCTTGGCCTCTATCTTAGTCACTTTGATTATTATGTGGCATGGTGAACCTTTTCTCTGATATTGTCTGATGGGGGTTCTATATGTTTCCTGTTCCTGTGTATTGACCTCATTTTCTATGTTGAAGAAATTCTCTGATACAATTTCTCTGAAAAGATTTTGGTATCAAACTCTAGACCCTCTTCTATGCCTATTATTCTTAGGTGTGCTATTTTAAAGTATCATAAACCTCTTGGATATGCAGTTTATGCTGACAAATTGATTTTTCTAAATTATATCCTATGCATTAATTTTTGTAGTAGTCATCTTCTAAGATTGAGATTCTCTTTCCCATGAGGTATAGTCTACAATTGATGGTTTATATTGATGTTTTCATTTCAATTATTGCATCTTTCACTTTCTTGAGAGCTTCTTTTTGATTCCTCTTAAGGGTATCCATTTCTTTGTTGATTTTATCTTTCATTTCCTTGAGGCTCTCTGAACTCTTTTCTGAAGTCTTGTGTCATTTCTACTATTAAATCCATGAATTCTCCTTCTGGAATTTTCTGCAACTCTGAGTTGGTGGGTTCTGTTGTTGTGAGATTGTGGGGGCTTGCTGTTTCCATGCTATTCTTCTTTCTCATGTTTTCAGGTTTCTTAATTTTGTATCTTTGTTGCTTTTGATCTCTCTCTCTCTCTCCCTCCCTTCCTCCCTCCCTCCCTCTCTCTCTGGATTTTCTATGTCTAATCTCTCTCCCTTTATAATATCTTACTCTAGAGGTAAATATTTACCTCAAAGTATGGCTTAAAAGTGAATAGCCTCCACTGTATGGGTATTTGCGGCTTTTCTATTGAGTATCACTTTACAAAGCTGTCTTTGAGGTCTGTGTCCTGTATCATCCCTCTGCTTTTCTGCCTATAGATTGCCAGTACTGGGTTACAGTTACTTCAGAACTCTGCCTGATGCAATAGTGATGTTGATGGGTGCCAGGTGTTAAAGACCGGGGACCTGTCTGTTGCCTCCATAACTGGGAGTATTATGAGGTGTGGGCTGAGCAGTTTGTGTCCTGTGCATTTTTTTTAATTTTTATTTTTATTCATATATTGTAAGCATACATCTTTGTTAGGTACAAATTGATAACGATATATGTGCTCACAATTCTCATTTGACCCCTTCCCCAAATTCCCACCCCGCTCCCTTGCCCTCCCTCCCTCTCAAGTTCAGTTTAGTGAGTAACCTTGACATACATTAGTGTGCCCCCCCACCCCGTCCAACCCCTTCGGTTAAATCAAATTCTTTGCTTTCGAGGGTCTCTCCTTTTTCATCTGGAGACCTTCTTATCCCCATCATCTCCCTAGCATCTGCATATTAGGGAGAACATATGCTTCTTTACTCTTTGTGACTGGCTAATCTCACTTAACCTAATGTTTTCCAGTTGCATCCATTTCCCTGCAAATAACATGATTTTGTTCTTCTTTATAGCTGAGTAAAATTCCATTGTGTACATATCCCATAGATTTGTAATCCATTCATCTGTCGATGGACATCTTGGCTGCTTCCATAGTTTGGCTATTGTGAATTATGCAGCTATAAACATAGATACACATATGTCGGTCTGATAGTTTGGTTTCCATTCTTTTGGGTAGATACCCAGAAGTAGTATTGCTGGATCATATGGTAGGATCATTCCCATACATCTGAGGATCCTCCATACTGTTTTCCAAAGTGGCTGCACTAGTTTGCAATCCCACCAACAGTGTATTAGAGTTCCTACTTCTCCACATCCTCGCCAGCAGTTATTGTTGTTCCTGTTTTTTATGATTGCCATTCTGATTGGAGTTAGGTGAAATCTCAAGGTAGTTTTGATTTGCATCTCTCTGATTGCCAATGATGGGAAACATTTCCTCATATATTTATTGGCCATTTGTATTTCTTCTTTTGTGAAGTGTCTATTTAGATACTTTGCCCATTTTTATTGGGT
This sequence comes from Graphiurus murinus, assembly GCA_004027655.1. Taxonomy (NCBI): domain Eukaryota; kingdom Metazoa; phylum Chordata; class Mammalia; order Rodentia; family Gliridae; genus Graphiurus; species Graphiurus murinus. The sequence goes on along the minus strand of PVLC010019405.1, from coordinate 17,359 downwards.
TATTTGCTTTCTTAGTTGTGATTTTTTTGAGTTCTTTGTATATCCTAGATATTAGACCTCTATCTGAAGAGTAATTGGCAAAAATCTTCTCCCACTCTGTAGGCTTTCTGTTTAGGTTCTTGATAGTTTCCTTTGCTGCACAAAAGCTCTTCAGTTTAATGCAATCCCATGTATTGATCTTCCTGAGGGTTGCTTGTGCTTTTGAGGTCTTGTTGAGAAAGTTTTTACCTGTGCCTATGTGTTTAAGTGTTGGTCCTATGCCCTCTTCAAGTAGGTGCAAGGTCTCTGGCCTAACTTCCAGGTCTTTGATCCACCTTGAGTTGACTCTTGTGCAGAGTGAGAAAGTGAGTTTATTTCCATTTTCCTGCATATGGTTAACCAGTTTTGCCAACACCATTTGATAAAGAGGCTATCCTTTTTCCACTGTATATTTTTGGCTCCTTTGTCAAAAATCAGTTGACTGTAAGTCTGTAGGTCTGTTTCTGAGTCTTCTATTCTGCTCCATTGGTCTGTGTGTCTGTTTTTGTGCCAATACCAAGCTGGTTTTATTACTGTGGCTTTGTAGTAGAGTTTGAAGTCAGGTATTGTGATTCCTCCTGCATGGTTCTTGTTGCTAAGAACTACTTTGGCTATCCTGGGACTTTTGTTTTTCCAGATGAATTTAAGGACTGATTTTTCTATGTCTGTGAGGAGTGATCTTGGTAATTTCGTGGGTATTACATTGAATCTGTAGACCAGTGTTGTGAGGATGGCCATTTTGATGATATTTATTCTGCCTATCAAAGAGCATGATAGATCCTTCCATCTTCTAATGTCTTCATCAATTTCTTTCCTCAACTTTTTGTAGTTTTCCTTATAGAGGTCTTTTACCTCCTTGGTAAGGTTTATCCCTAAGTATTTTATTTTTCAGGGTGCTATTGTGAGTGGAATTGTTTTCTGGATTTCTTTTTCAGTGGATTTATGGTTGGCATACAGGAAAGCTTCTGATTTTTTAAGATTGATTTTGTATCCAGACACTTTGCTGAATTTGTTGATCAGTTCTATTAATCTTTTGGTTGAGTTTATTGGGTCTTCTAAGTATAATATCATGTCTTCTGCAAAAAGGAATAGTTTTAGTTCTTCTTTCCCTATTTTTACCCCTTTGATTTCCTTCTCTTGCCTTGTTGCTCTGGCTAGAGTCTCAAGTACTATATTGAACAGAAGAGGTGATAATGGACATCCTTGTCTTGTTCCTGTTTTTAGTGGGAACTCTTGCAGTTTCTCTCCATTTAATATGATATTGGCCATGGGCTTATTGTATATTGCCTTTATGATATTGAGGTATGTTCCTTCTATTCTGATTCTCTGAAGTGCTCTTACCATGAATGGATATTGGATCTTGTCAAATGCATTTTCAGCATCAATTGAGATAATCATGTGATTTTTGTCTTTGATTCTGTTTATGTGGTGGATTACATGGATTGTTTTTCATATGTTGAACCAGCCTTGCATCCCTGGGATGAACCCGATTTGGTCATGGTGTATAATTTTCTTGATGTGGTTTTTAATGCACATTGCTAGTATCTTGTTTAGCAGTTTTACATCTAAGTTCATCAATGATATAGGCCTATAGTTTTCTTTTCTTGAGCTGTCTTTATTTGGCTTTGGTATTAAAGTGATGTTGGCTTCATAGAATGTGTTTGGAGGGTCCCATTTCTTTCTATTTCATGGAATAGCTTGAGGAGTATTGGGATTAGTTCTTCTATAAATGTTTTATAAAATTCACTTGGAAAACCATCTGGCCCTGGGCTTTTGTTTGATGGTAAACTCTTTATTGCTGTTTCTATCTCTTTGATTGTTATTGGATGATTTAAGTTTTCGATATTATCTTGACTCAATTTAGGAAGGTTATATGTGTCTAGAAATTTTTCAATTTCTTCTATTTTTTCCATTTTGTTGGAGTATAGGTTTTCAAAATAGTTTCTGATTATCTTCTGTATTTCCATACTGTCGGTGGTAATATCACCTTTTTCATCTCTTATTTTGGTAATTTGTGTTGATTCTCTTTCTTTTGGTTAGGTTAGCCTATGGTTTATCTATCTTGTTTATTTTTTCAAGAAACCAGCTTTTGGTTTTGTTGATCTTCTGTATTGGTTTTTTTTTCTGTATTTCATTAATTTCTGCTCTGATTTTCATGATTTCCCATCTTCTGCTGGCTTTGGGGTTAGACTGTACTTGTTTTTCAAGGGCTTTGAGCTGTGTCATTAGGTTATTTATTTGGTGAGTTTCCATTCTTCTTATATGGGCACTCAGTGCTCTAAATTTTCCTCTTATTACTGCCTCAAGGTGTCCCAGAGGTTTTGATATGTTGTGTCTCTGTTTTCATTGGTTTCTAGGAATTTTTTAATTTCTCCTCTTGCTTTTTTTTTTTTTTTTTTTTTTTTTT
>PVLC010019405.1:0-14834 GCA_004027655.1 Graphiurus murinus | reverse complement strand
TGGGCCCGGCTTCTCCCCTTGTTTCTTCTATGACCACTCTTCATTCAGCAATGTAGTGTTCAGTCTACATGTGTTTACATGATTACTTTGGGTCTTCTTGGAGTTTATTTCTAGTTTCACTCCGTTGTGGTCTGAAAAGATGTAGGGAATTATGTTACATTTTTTTTTAATTTGCCAGTGCTCACTTTGTGGCCCAGAATGTGGCCTATTTTGGAGAAGGTTCCATGTGGGGCTGAGAAAAATGTGAATTCAGCTGCAATTGGGTGGAAGAGTCTATACGTGTCTAATAGGTCCATTTGGTTTATGGTATTCTTTAGGTCTGAGGCGTCTCTACTGACCTTTTGTTTAGAAGAACGATCTAGAGATGTAAGAGGAGTATTGAAGTCTCCTAGTATTAGTGTATTGGGATCTATGTGTGTCTTTATATCATGCAGAGTTTGTTTTATGAAAGTGGCTGCACCTACGTTTGGGGCATAGATGTTGACAATTGTTATTTCCTCTTGCTGGATTGTTCCTTTTACTAGTAAAAAATGACCTGCTTTGTCTCTTCTGATAAGCTTAGGCTTGAAGTCTAATTTATCTAATATCATGGTTGCTACTCCTGCTTGCCTTTGAGTTCCATTGGCATGGATTACCTTACTCCATCCTTTCACTTTTAACTTGTGGGAATCTTTGTTTGTAAGGTTTGTTTCTTGAAGGCCGCAAATAGAAGGATTCTGGGTTTTGATCCATTTTGCTATCCTGTGCCTTTTTATTGGGGAATTGAGACCATTTATATTCAGTGTGATTATTGAGAGATGATTTTTGATTCCTAACATTTTGAGTTTTGACTTCTGTTTGCGGTAGTGTTTGTTCTTCTTTGCTTAGTTGTTTGCTTCCTGGAAATTATTGTTTCTCTGGTTCTGATGTTTACTCATTAGTTCTTCTTTGTAGTTAATCTCTTTAAGTATTTTCTCTAGTGCTCGTTTGGAAGACATAAATTCTTTCAATTTCTGTTTGTCATGAAAGGTTTTTATATCCCCGTCAATTTTAAGAGAGAGTTTTGCTGGGTATGAGAATCTTGGCTGCAAGTTATTTTCTTTCAGAGTTTGGAATATGTTACTCCATCCTCTCCTGGCTTTCATGACTTGATTTGAGAGGTCTGGAGTGATTCTAATCAGTTTGCCTCTATATGTCACTTGGCCTTTTACTTTCGTTGCCTTCAAGATTCTCTCCTTAGCGTGGTGAACCTCTTCTTGATTATTATGTGGCGTGGTGAACCTCTTCTTTGGTCTTGTCTTGAGGGAGTTCTGTACGTTTCCTGTACCTGTGTGTCGACTTCTCTTTCTATGTTTGGAAAATTCTCTGATATTATTTCTTTGAAGAGATTGTTTATTCCATAAGTTTCAACTTCTAATCCCTCTTCTATGCCTATTATTCTTAGGTTAGCTCTCTTAAAATTGGTCCAGATCTCCCCGATGTCCAATTCATATTGTCGTATTTTTTTTCTAAGTTATGCACTATAGATTCATTTTTGGAGTGGTCATCCTCTAGAAGTGATATTCTATTTTCCATGTGATCTAATCTGTTGTTTATCATTTGTATTGAGCCCTTCATTTCGATTATTTCATCTTTCACTTCCTTCAATGCTTCTCTTTGGTTTCTTTTCAGGTCATCGAATTCTTTGTTTATTTGTTCCTTTATTTCTTCAATTCTTTCCAATTTTCCCTGCTTTCTTTCTGAAAATTCTGTATTGTTTCTAGTGTTAGAGATCTGAATTGTTCTTCTGGTAATCTCTGCCATTCTGGGTTGGTGAGATCTGTTATTGAGGGGTTGTGGCAGCTCATTGTTTCTTTGTTATTTTTCCTTCCCATGGTTCCCAAGCTCTCCCCCCATCTATATTCCTCTCCTCAACACTTTGCCTTCTCTCTTTTCTCTTCCTCTTTTCCTATCTCATACCAAGGCCATCTCATACTTCCACACTCAAAACTCTATATTCACTACCAGCTTGTAAAAGGGATAAGGAGGAGATTCAACAACCTAAGCAAGTAATTACAAAGCAAGTAATCATCAAAACAAACATAAAAGAATCAAGACAATACAAATAAAAATAGGGTAACAACAGATACAACTTAATACTAAAAAACAAAAAAAACAAAGAACACAAAACAGAACAACAACAACAAAATGACCCCAAAGTCTAAAATCAGCAACCAGACACTAAAACAGACACTGCTATTTCATAAGTATCAAGCTTAAATTTTTGAGTGTGTCTCTGGGATTTTAATTTTCTCTGTCAATGCAGGCAGGGGGTTTTGTTGGTGTTAGCTTATATCTCTGGGCTCTCCACAGGTCTGGTTGCGTCTCTCTCCCTGCCTTTGCTGTTGGCAGGTGCGCAGTCTAAATGCCAGGTCTTTCCAGGTGCCCTACGTGCACTGGGTTCTTCCACGCTTATGTTCCTAAGCTCTAGAAGGGCAGGTGTTTGAGTCTATCCTTCTTATAGTGTTCCTCGCACCTTGGAGGTGCCGACTTACGGATCCATGCTCCATCCCGTTCCTCCTCTGGTTCCCTGGGGGTGCCAGAGGTCACTGACTGACTGGATAGCTGGCAGGAAGTTGGCTTGGTGGGGCTGGTGGCAAGATGGCCGCCGGTTCACGGTGAGGACATTCTCCCCTCTTCCTCCTGGGCTTTTTTCAGCGCCTCTTGTTGCCCCAATCACGTTTCAGCCCCTCTGGTTCACTTTCCTTCTGTCAAGAAATTGTGTCTGCGGCAGCCCTGTTTCAAGCTCTGCTGTGCAGATAGTCTCCTTTCCCTCTCTGCAGTGCAGTGGCGCTCAAGAGCAGATCCACAGGGGCTTACGCTGATCGTCCCGTCCACGCGTTCCAGTCGCTGTGGCTGTTTCGGGGGTCCCCACCTGCTTAGGGTGTGGAGTCCTGGGGGTGCTCACTCCACGCCTGCCTGGTCGCTGTGTGGAGTTTGTAGCTTACAGCTTCTGATTGATCACCACAGCTCCAAGTCCCAACTCCACAGCCAGGCTCCTCGGCGCAGCGGTGCTGGGCGCCCGACCCGGCGTGCGTGGCTGCGGACTTCCTTGGTCGCCCTGCTCCGCTTTCTGGGCTTTTTAAAGTTTAGGTTCGAATATCACTTTTTTTCGTTGTTATTTCCTTCAGTTAAAAGGCTCTTTTTATGGTAAATTTTGTTTGAAATCACAGCGCCTGGGAAAGGTTGTTTCACTCAGGCACCATCTTGGATTCCCCCGTGTCCTGTGCATTTTTAAATGTCTATGTTTGGGCTCCTGCAGGGCTCGGTCATTCTGTCAGCTATGATTGGCCTGTCCTTAGTGTCTGAAGTATTGAAATTCAGATCATTGTAAATATCACTAATAAAGTCAGTCTTAAAGCACTAATGACATAAAATTTAGAGTCCAATTTTTTAGCCTGAGATGTGGCTCTCTTCAGTCTTTCATTGTGCACCATCTTGTCAACTCATGAGTATGACTAGAATAGGGTGAGTCATCCTTCTCAGGATCAACTTGCTTGACTTCTCAGATTTTTTTAAGAGCAGTTTAGTGGGTTTTCTCTGGGTCTGTTGGACCCAGGGCTGCTTGCTTCAGGGAGTTGTGATAAACCAGGATACCTTAACTGACTAGTGTTTTGTTTAATACCCATTTATATATTTTCAACATTTTGTAAGCACAAATATAATATTACAGCTACACAAGAGTTCACCTTCACTTCTGAAGTAAAATTTAGAAACTAGAGCTTAATAAGATAACCATAGAAACACAGTCAATCACTAAACTGAACCTGAGAAGGAGAGCGAGGGCGTGGGGCAGGAATTAGGGAAGAGTTAAATGAGAAATGTGTGCAGGTATGTCTTTACCAGCTTATACCTAACAAAGATGTATGATTACAATGCACCAACTAAAAAAGAAAAAGAAAAGAGACAGTAAAAAACACAGGAAATTATTTTAATAGAATCTCACTGTAAACCTTTTTAATTTTGTAAATATAACCATCTTATCATACATGCAGTATTTCTTTCATAAACTTTATCGTATACAAACATTTTTGACATGCTCAAACTTTACCACACATGATACTTTCTTATTTTTAAAATATTCTCTTTTACTTTTATCCTTTCTTACCAAAGTTCATCATACTCATATTCCTTTTTTATATCTCTCCTATTTCTACATACTGGTTCCTTTCTGCCATAATTGTTTTCTTGACTTTACATTTTGAAATAATTTTGTACAGTTTTTAAAAAATTAAGAAACAAATTAAAATCATCTCTCCAAGTTTTACAGTGGCCTGGACTTTAAAGAGTTACAGTTTTTCTCTTTAGATGTTTACATTTTAGGCAAAGTTATCTTAATAAACAGAAGGAGAAAAAGAACAGAAAGCCAAGTCAGTAACTGGGATGTAGCAGTTTTAGCTCCCCCCTAATTTTTTCTGGGGGGGAGGACTTTCCTGGAGGGACAAAATGGTTTTGTAGACAAAATTTGTATAATTTTAAACAGGACTAAGTATAAGGCTTGAACATATATATTGTATATACACTCATTTTTGTTAGCTCTATTGTTTCCAAACTCTGTAGCCTATATGTGGAGTGTAGCTCCCATGTGATGCCAAAGGCAGCTGCAACATTTTGGGTGACTTTTGAGACAAAGGTTGGTCCATTGTTTGCTTTTAAGTTTGGCATCCCTGAGTGGATTTGCATCAGCACTTTTCCACAGTCCCAGATCAGTAGCTCATCACTGTGCTAGAGTTCACAAGTCAAGGCTGACACCAAATCAAATGGTTTAGGTGGCCACTTTGTTGATCCTTGAAAAAGACTCCATACCAGATACCAATACTGCATATCCCCCTTCTCAAGGTATTAAACAGAGAATTAACCCTTGAGAAGCTTTTAAGTAGGAGAAGAAAAAAAAAAGTCAAGACCTTTAGTTGGACAAAACAAAAATAAAACAGAACAATAACAAAAATGTGCATGATTTCAAGGTGAATTTATAAAAATCCATGAGTTAAAAAATGAAAAGGCCTTGGTTTCTGTAGCAAAAACTATGGTTTGGTGCAAATTTGTCTTGTTCTTTCTTCTTGTTTGTCGGGGGGGAGGTTAAGATGTAGAGCTTTAGAAACTTTTAGAGAACAAACATTAGAAAACTTAATTATAAAAAAATTTTTAAACCTTGATATATGCATCCCTCACTATATATTTTCAAAAGCCAAATATTATTTTAAGCAGGGGTCAGTAAAGGGTGAGTGAGGGCTTTTTAACAATTTAAAATCAAAAGGAACATGTTTTCTTCAAATTTGCTGTGGATTATTTGGATTAGGACCTTCAATAATAGGGTATGACAGACATTATCTATTGAAAGATAGGAGTTCAGTCACTTTAACCCTTATCCAGACCCTTATTAAGAGCCACATATAATGTAGTACAGGGGGTTAAATCATATTTAGGATTGTTGGGAGAAAATTTAGCAAGTGGAGGAGGAAAGACATTGTTATCTTTACTTTTGGTTTTCCCCATAGCCAATTAAGTGGAAGTTAAAGGCTGTGCAGCAGCACAGGGCATCCCAAGCTGAGAAGCCTGAAGGGAATGCCTATGTTTCTCAAAAAGGTTTCAAGCAAGCCCCACTGAGAGCCCAAACAGAGAAAACAGCAACCTCCATCCCCTGTCTAAGCAAATAATGCATATAAGATGAATTATTTCTCAAATTGTTACCCAAGTCTATGGATTCCCCTTCCTAGCTGGTCATGACCTTGGCAGCTGAAGGTATGGAGAGACTCTCCAAAAGTCTTTAGGTTTCCTGGCTCACAATGGATATCTTTTATAGCAAATGGTGCTGATGTTGATTGACTGATCAAAAGTCTCTTGTATAAACTACAATGGATTCAACATGACAAGACAACAGAAGGGTCTGAGGAGGAGGAGAGAGTTACCTTTCTTACTTTCCTTCCACCAGTTTCTTGCTTTTTTTAAGGGTCATAACCATAATATAGTCAAAATAATTGATCACAGGAGATAGCAAAGCAGGTATGGGGTGAGTCAAGGGAAAACAACAAGGTAATCACAGATGAATCAGGGAGTGAAAGGGTAAAATTCTGGAAAATAAGGAAGTTTTTAGGGTCTCTGCTTATTGGTCTCATTTGCTCCTTGGAGATTTGTCTGAGTGCACAAATCTCTATTTGGGTGTGCAGTTTGTGCCCCTCTTTAGCTGGACCAAGTGACCTCAAAACTGGTGACTAACAATGCTTGCAGCAACTGTGTACTTAACTAGGCCAGTCTGTGATGAACCTCAGCATGTGTCCCATGAAGCTCACAACAGAGAGGGAGAAGAGAAGGAAGGAGAGAGGAAAGAGAAAACACACAAAGGGGGAGAAAAAAACCTATAAGTACACAAGTACACAGGAGCAGAAAAAAATAAAAAATGGAAAAAAACACAAAGAAACAAAAGAAAAGAGAAAAACAAAACAATAAAAACTCTCACACTTGGCCTCTGCCGCCCTCTTGGGTCTGTGCAGATGCTTTCAGGTGTTGGGAGTTCACTTAATTGTAGGTTCTGTAGCACGTTCCAAGCATTTTCACTTGCTCAAGAAACCACAAATGCTGCTGAGGGTGTGGAGAAGTGGGCACCCTAATACATTGTTGGTGGAATTGCAAATTAGTGCAACCGCTGTGGAAAACAGTATGGAGAATCCTCAAAAGAATGGGAATGAACTTACCATATGATCCAGCAATACCACTTCTGGGTATCAACCCAAAAGAATGAAAATCAAACTACTAGACTAATGTAAGCATATCTATGTCTATAGCTGCACAATTCACAGTTGCCAAACTATAGAACCAGCCAAGATATCCATCAACAGATGAACTGATTACAATATTATGGGATATGTACACAATAGAATTTTACTCAGCCATAAAGAAGAACAAAATCATGTTATTTGCAGGGAAATGGATGGAACTGGAAAACATTTTGCTAAGTGAGATTAGTTAGACACAAAAAGTGAAAAGTTGGATTTCTCCCTAATATGCAGAAGTTAGGGAGAAAATGGGAAATAGGAGGGACTCCAGACAAAGAAGGAGAAACCTTAAATGAGTAAATAAGGTGACCTGAGAGAGATAAAAGGGGGAAAGAGAGAAACAACCTAATGCGCATGATGTACATTCAAAGCCAATCACTAAGCCAATATGAGAAGGAGAGAAAATGGGGTTAGAATTGGAGAAGGGTTAAATGAGAGTTGTGTGCATGTATGCCTCTACCAGCTTATACCTCATTACGATGTATGATTACAATACTCCAATAAATTAAAGAAAAGAAAAAAAGAAACCTGTAAGAAAGACCAGTCTGCAGCCCCAATGCTATGATCTCCTGCAGCGAGACCCTGGCCTGATGTCTCTCTATCTGTGTGAGCACTGAGTGGTGGGCCCCAGGTGCAGGGTCTGCTCCAAAGCAAGCATAGGGAGTTGCACTCTCCACAGAAAAGGCTGAGATGATCTGTGGCTTCCAAGCCTGGTGTTTTCCTCAGAATTTTCTGTGCAGCGTGCAGCAAAGGCCTGTGTCTTCTCACCCTGTTTTTATGGTCTCTTTTCAGTTACTCCTGTATGGGTGTGTACTCACCTCCCTGGAAATTGCACACTTACCTCTGCCACCAGGCATGTCCAGAGGAGATTCAGAGGGACAGGTTCATAGGTTTGGTCACCTTTCTCTCTCATAAGGATTCACAGGGCTCTGCAATTCTGTGGTGGGTCTCCTCCTTGTCTGTGAAGTATGTCTTAGGTTATAAGTAAATCTTAGGATATAAGATTTCCTGGGTTTTCCAGAGTCCCCACCCATTTTTGGTGAGCACTATTTGTTCTCACATCTCAGCTTGTCCAGGGATTTGTTGCTTCTTTTTCCTCTTTCAGCTTTGGTGTTTAAAAGTGTCTTTGTAGATATTATTATATTATTGAGTTTCTCTGTCTTTAGTTCCCACCTCCCATGGAGGTAGTGTAGGATGTCAGATGCTGCTCAATTCAAAATTCCTGAGATGAGTTAGAGGCAACTTGCCTTGTGTGTGTGTGTGGGGGGGGGGGGGTTACTCTGTAGCCATCTTCCTCCTAGAAGTGAAAATTCTTAAGAGCTCACATTATAACAGGGACTAAAAGAAGCTACCTTCACTACTGCAGTAGCTATTAGGCCTGTCAATGCCTGATAAGAAACTGAAAGCACATTGAAGCTTGGCATCTCTGCTTATATTTTTTATCTGTCTCCTTGAATTTAATGACCAGCCTAGCTTTGCCAGTAAGCTTTGCTAATCACTTAAAAAAAGTGTTCATGTAAAGACAATTAACACAAGGTTTATTAGCCCCCAATTCACCTAACCTATCTTGTCCTCCTTCAACTTTGAAATGGTTTTCAAGGACACTCACATGTCAGCTTTCTCAGCATCAATTCTTGGCGTGGTGCCTGGAAGTTTCCAGGCATCGCCATCGTGAGCAGCAGGTGGAAATTGCCCCCTCAGGCAGTAAGGACTTCTCCAGAGCCACCTTGCAGAACCAAAACTGTTTGACCAAGACCTCCTAACCCTGCCCAGTTCTTCCTCTGCTTAAGCCTACTGCTCTTGTCAGTACCCCAAAGACAAAGCTGAGAGACTGGACCTCACTTTGCCTCCCATTATGGCCAAATGGACTAAAGTCTTTCCAGCTTCTGTTCACCACCATTTTTCTTTTTTCTGTTGTTGTTGTCATTTTAGTTTTTTGTTTGTTCGGTTGGTTGGTTGGTTTTGTTTTTGTTTTTGTTTTTGTTTTTTAGTGTGCAGGGCAAGACTTGGTTTGTTGGGTCCCCTAGAGTCAAGCCTCAAGCCTCGGACTCTGGGAATAATAGCTCCCTCTTACTTCTTATTCAATCAATATTTTTTTTTCATTTTATCCTTTTTAAACATAAATGTTAGCACACAATGTCCTTAAATACATCTTGGCTCTCTCTCTCTCTCTCTCTCTCTCTCTCTCTCTCTCTCTCTCTCTCTCTCACACACACACACACACACACACACACACACACGCACAGACTCAGATTTTACCTTTGAGATCACACATACTCACACACAGAGAGCTTGCTCCTTTTTCTTCAGTTTCAGTTTGTTCCTATGTGTAACTATTTTGATTAATCAGTTTTCTTTTGACAAGTACTTAATTAATTCCAATCTTGTTCTCTTAACAACAAAATGCCATAACTACATCAGCTTTCAGTTTGTGTGTGTGTAAATAAAGCCTTCTATAAATTTCTGGAAGTCAGAGTTTATATGGATCTTTAATATTCATAGGCCCTGAAAAATTGCTATCAGTGAAATGATGTCAATCACACCATTCATATAATGTGTTATCAAAAATTTTAATTTTTGCCAGTATTGCTGGTGAAAACTGATTTATAAAAGCATATTAATTTTGGTTTTATTTTATTAGGAGTATGTTTAAGGACTGTAATATTCATTTAAAAGACATTTTTATCTCTCTTTCTGTGAACAGAGAGGTACTAGGGTAGCATGCTTTTGCTGATCCAAATTTCTCATTAATAATATAAAGTTGACTTATTTTCCCATATAAATTCATAATAAGTTAATCTAGTTAAAATTTTAAAAAACTGGTATTTGTGGTCAGAATGTTGTGTGTGGATGTGGTAGATCTCAAAGGTAAAATGTGTGTGTCTGCATGTGTGTATGTGTTAAATTTATAACTTGAAACTTTAAGGAGAATGGAAATCTTTATGGTCTTCATTGAAGACTCAATGGTACTATATACCAGTACCATATACCAAATGGTACAATATACCAGTCTTCAATGCTACTAAATATAAAATAGGAGTATTTTATATTTTTTCTGCCCATTCAAACATTTCTTGTTAAGGTTATTCTTATATGTTGTTTTCTTGATACCATTGATATCTTTTGTCCATTATAAATGCTGTTTGCTCATTTTTTACATACAAAAATGCTACTGATTGCTGAATAATCTTTCTGTTCCCTGCAAATTTTTGATATTTAATTGTGCTCAACATCACTAGTCATCAGTGAAAGTCAAATTAGAATGACAGTGGAATATCACCCTATACTTTTTAGAATGACTAATAAAAAAGAAAAAACCTGACAATATCAAGTGTTGACAAGGACAGGAAACAATAGCAATCTGAAACATTGCTGGTAGAAATGTAAAATTATACAACCATATGGAAAAGTAGTTTTGCTGCCATTTTAGTATAAGATAATCTCCCAGGTAAATGAGAGAATATGTCCCTACAAAGATGTAAACACAAATGTTTACAGCAGCTTTTGTTACAATAGCTAACCACTGGAAATAAGCCAAATATCCATCAATGTTTCAGTCAGCATTCTCATTGCTGTGACCCAAAATACCTGATAACCACAACTTAGAGGAAGGAAGATTTATTTGCTCATAATTCTGGAGGTTTCGGAGGTTGCAGTCCATTTTAGGCCAGGTAAAGTCTGTGGAGCTCAGGATGTGGCAGCCAGAAGCAGAGAGAGAACAGATCAAAGGCTCTGCTCTCTCATGGAAGCCAGAGCAGAGTGAATGATAGAAGCAGTCCATGGATATATATTCCCCAAGACCCCAACCACAGTGACACACCTTCTCTAGTCACACCCTACCCAATAAGTCCAGTATGGATTTATCCACTGATGAGATTAGAATCCCCATGATTCAATTATATCCCCTCTGAACATCAATACATGAGCTCTTCAGGGGACATTCTATGTGGAAAGGTGGGATGGTAGAAAGTAATTACAAAGGTGCCACAGGAAACTGAGGACTGATGGACATGTTGACTGTGGTGATTGTTTAATTGGCATATACATATAAAATCATCTCACTACATACACAAAACGTATCAAATTATATATTTTAAATACATATAGTTTACCATATACTAAGTGTACCTCACCAAAGAATAATAACAAATAACACCACTTATTTTTTGGTGATGTTCAGTGGTGTTAGTTTTTGGCCCAGTCAATCTATGAGTCTTTGAATTTACTACAGCAAGATAATTTCTGTGGGTTCTTGGCTTCTGTGGTGAAAAGAATGTTGAAAAAGGCAGAAGTTTAATTTAATAAAAGCAAAGATATATGTTCAGGGGAAATGCAGGCCACCTTCAGAGTGTGAGAGCAGCTGTGGGGGTCTTCTACAATTCTTCTTATATGCTAGGTGTCTGGTGGCCTCTTTTCTTTGAAGATTTATGATAGAGATTCCCTTGAGATAGAACTCCCAGGAGTGGAGATGGGAAGTCAGGGGATGCCCAGGTGCAGGGCTCTCTAACAAAAGGTGTGACTTTTGGGGGATCTCTTCTTGGAGGCAAATGGAACTCTAAGAAGAGGTGATGTTCTCTCAGGATTTAATTGCCTCAGGAATTTCTGATATGGAACCAGCCTATTGTGATTTAAAAGTATGGAGGTGGCTTTTTAAGGATAAACAAGCTCTGTTAAAATGAAACTAAAGATTTTGGAGTTTTTTAGATCTTAAAACCATATTTTTCTTTCCTTCCCAATCTGTCTCCTTTTTTTACCTAAATTTTTATTTCTTCTTGTCTACCTCAGTAGCAGCGGTCTAGTTGATGAGATAACTCAGATTGTTCCATGTGGTCTCTCATCCTCCAGCAATTTAGCACTTGTTACATGGGTCTAACAGAAGAGGAAAACACTCTCTCTCTCATTTTATTTTTTATTTCTTGGTGGTACTGGGGATTGAGCCAGGGGCACTTTACCATTGAGCTATACTTTTGGCCCATTTTTAAATTTTTTATCTTGAGATAAAGTCTCATTAAGTTGTCCAGGTTGGCCTCAAATGTGTGATTCTCCTGTCTCAACATCCTAAGTAATGGGATTATAGGCATATACCACCACACTTGGTTTAGATTTTATCTCTCAATGATAGGAACTTTAAGCCGGGCGTGGTGGCGCACGCTTGTAATCCCAGCATTCGGGAGGCTGAGACTGGAGGATCCAGGTTCGCGGCCAGCCTCAGCTACCTAGTGAGGCACTCCGCAACTTAGTGAGACTCGGTTTCAAAATAAAGAATAAAAATAGGGCTGGGGGTATAGCTCGGAGGTAGAATGCCCCTGTGTTCAATCCCCAGTACCGCCAAAAAAAAAAAAAAAAAAAAAAAAACAATGATAGGAACTTTAGAGCCAGGCGTGGTGGCGCACGCTTGTAATCCCAGCATTCGGGAGGCTGAGACTGGAGGATCCGGGTTCGCGGCCAGCCTCAGCTTCCCAGTGAGGCACTCCACAACTTAGTGAGACCCGGTTTCAAAATAAAGAATAAAAAAATAGGGCTGGGGGTGTAGCTCGGAGGTAGAACGCCCCCGAGTTCAATCCCCAGTACCGCAAAAAAAAAAAAGAAAAAATGATAGGAACTTTAAAGTCATATTTCAAAGGGTATAAAATCATCATCATTTTTACAATTAGTCTATCATACCCACCAAGTAGCAGGTATTGCTATATACTAGGTATTACAAATATTACTCAAATATCACTAAATTTTATCCTCATTGAAGCTCAAATCAAGTAGGTAGGATCCTAGCTTTGAAGATAAACAAACACGGCTAGAAAAGAAGTAACATGCCCAAAGTCTCATAGCCAATCAGTTGCAGAGGTGATGTTCAAGCTTGACTCTGCCCAACTCCAGAGCATGTCTTCTTTGTAGCTCTGCATTATTGCTTCTCTGTAGTGCTGGAATGCTCATTCCAAACACTGTAACCCAGCTACCTAGGAGTCTAGGCCTCCATCTCAATACCACTTCTGAAAAGGTGCCAGAAACTGCTTCACAGATGGAAGAGACCAGTTGAGGAGAGAGACAGTCTTTCTTTATTCTTAACTTCAATTAATTAAGCTTTACCCTGAATTTTAGGTTCCATTTAAAGATGAAGTCTTTGAAACAGTCAGAATTTCAATCCTGACCAAGAAAAACCTTATTGTATATCCAAAGACTGCATACTAAACCCTCAGGGGTATTTCAAAGTGCATGAATAAGAATGTCCTATTTGAAAATTTTATTAAAATGCTTTGATCTACTGAATGTTGATTACCACCATTACCTGTCTGTCTATACCTGTTTGTACAAGCAATTTCCAGATTGTTAATGGATTGTGTTCCTAAGGTTCATGTGTAAGTCAACAATCCAGAAATCAGATAGCGCTTTGTCATAGAAATAATATAACAAATGCATCCAGGATAGCCTATTAAAACCCATTTAACACATAATGGCTGAAATATGGCACAAAAAGAAGAGTACTTCCTCCAGTTTCCAAAAAATAAAATGTTTCTGAATAAAATACCCAACCAGAAGTTGGTATTTAAAGTTGGAAGTATTTAAAATACTTCCATTCAGAAGTTCATGAATAGAATTCTCTTCGTATATGCCCTTCAAATAGAGAGAAAAAAGGGAAAGGAGCGATATAAAGATTTATTTTCTGATACATATTAATTGTTACATGCTTTAGAAAGCAGAAAAAACTATGGTTACTTTTAATTTTAAATAAAAATTAATTTCATCTTACTACACATATAAAGGAGAGTCATACAAAAAATAAAAGAGAGTCATACAACCCACACATTTAAAAATAAATCATAGGAATATTTCTAAAGGTAAAGTATAGTTTAGAGTCTCTGTATCATCTTAGGGCAATTGGGCACCATGACAATGTTCCATAGAGGGGGCAAATTAAAGAACAAATTTACTGTGTTACAGTTCTGGAGGCTGGGAAGCCTAAGATCAAGGTTTTGATCAACTTGGTTTCTAGTGAGAGCTTTCTCTCTGACTCGTCATTTTCTCATGTCCTTATGTAACAAAGGGGATGGAGGAAAGAGGAGGAGAAGGAAAAAAGAGAGAAAGAACTCTTTCTCTTCTCATAAGGCCAGAATTGCATTGGATTAGGACCCCACCCCACTTCATTTAACCTTGACTACTTACTAAAAGTCTTGTTTCCAAATACAGCCGCATTGAGTGCTAAGATTTCAACATATGATCTGAAGGACATGATTCAGTCTGTCACAGTACTATGTGGTGACAGTAAGAATCATTTCTAAGTCTTAAGTCCTTCACTCAAGCTTTTCCAATGGGCATCCCATCCCACTCATAATGAAAGCCATGGTTGCTAAGTGGTCTCCAGGGTCTGCCCAATCCCTTTACCTGTGTGGCTTTGTTACTTATCTTCCTTCTCCTCTGTCACACTGATCCAACTGACTTGGGGATCTCCTTGCTGTTCTCCAAATACAATAAACACATAGCCTCAGGGCCCCACTTTCCACAGCCCTTCCATTTAACACAGCACCCCCATCCTCCTCCTAGCTCCCCATTTTTCATCCTTATTTAATTTTTTACATCTAAATGTACTATTGTAATTTATTTATTATTTCTTTGTCATCTTACCACCACCACTATTGTGTCAATTCCATGACGGTGGAGATTTTATATCTTTTTTGTCCTTTTCTGTGGGAATTTGCAATTCTGCATGAATAACTTTTCTAAATTACTTCACAATCCACTTATTTATATACACATTTCTTTAACATGTAGAGTTGTGTGTGTGTGTGTGTGTGTGTGTGTGTGTGTGTGTGTGTGTGTGGTCCCCAGCCCTATTTATTTTATATATATATATATATATTTTTTTTTTCAGTACTGGGGATTGAACTCAGGGGCATTCTACCTCCGAGCTATACCCCCAGCCCTATTTTTTATTCTTTATTTTGAAACCGAGTCTCACTAAGTTGCGGAGTGCCTCACTAGGTAGCTGAGGCTGGCAGCGAACCCGGATCCTCCGGTCTCAGCCTCCCGAATGCTGGGATTACAAGCGTG
>PVLC010019404.1:0-22844 GCA_004027655.1 Graphiurus murinus | reverse complement strand
GACAACTGAAAGAATCTGAAAACAAGTTGCAAAGTAATTAATGATCAATGATAAAGTTCCTGAATTTCTTAATTTTATTGGAATTATAGAAAAGAATCCTTAAGAAATTTGGGTTAAGCCAGACATGGTGGCGCACGCTTGTAATCCCAGTACTTGGGAGGCTGAGACCGGAGGATCACAGGTTCGCGGCCCACCTCAGCTACTTAGTGAGGCCCTCTGCAACTTAGTGAGACCCTGTTTCAAAATAAAGAATAAAAAATAGGACTGGGGGTGTAACTCAGAGGTAGAATGCCCCTGAGTTCAATCCCCAGTACTGCAAAAAAAAAAAAAAAGAAAGAAATTCAGGCTAAAGTCATTAGAGATAAAGAAGCATGGAGTCTACAAGTAAGTCTCAAATGGAGCCCGGCATGGTGGCACATGCCTATAATCCCAGTACTTGGTAGGCCGAGACAGGATCACAGATTTGAGGACAGTCTCCGCAACTTAGCAAGATTCTCAGGAACCTAGCAAGCCCCTGTTTCAAAAACAAAAAATAAAAAAAGGGCTGGGGGTGTAGCTCAGAGGTAGAATGCTCCCGGGTTCACTCTCTAGTAATACACAAACACACTCTCTCACACACACACACACACACACACACACACACACATACACACACATGAACTCAAGTGGTTCAGGAGAAAAACTATATTTATAGAGAGAGCCTCCTGATATAGCAAACGTGACATGATGAGTCAGAACTGGTGACTCCAGATAAAGGATTTAGGAGACTTTGTTCTGTTTTTTCAAAGTTTTGAAATATTTCAAAAATAGAATGGGGGTGGGTGGAGAAATGTGGACATGGAAGGCCTCACACCATGCCAACCTACCAGTCACCACCAATCTTGCACAGTCCTGTAAATGGGTTTCTATAAATATAGAGAGGCCACCCATAGGCAGCTGCGGCAAAATGCATATAATGACGGCAGTTTTCTAATTCTGCATCCAAATCAGCTTCCTGGAAGAGAAGAAAAAAGCTTGTTGTTTAGGGGAACTCATGGGAGGATGAACAAACCAAGATCTTAAACCTGAACTTTAAATTCTTGCTTCTTCCTGATCTTTCTTCACTGACTAGAACTCTAAGAGGACATCTGCAGGAAAAACTGTCCCTTAAATACAAACTGTAATGGACTCCTCCAGTAATGCAGCAAGTATGGAGGCAGTGAACAGCAACAAGATCCTAATGTTTCTTCTGACTCCTGAGACAAGCTGGTGCTTCCTGCCTAGAAGCATTAGTAGATTTCCTCCACTGTAACAGGTGCTGCTTTATTTTTTTATTTTTATTTTTTTGCGGTACTGGGGATTGAACTCAGGGGCATTCTACCTCTGAGCTACACCCCCAGCCCTATTTTTTATTCTTTATTTTGAAACCGAGTCTCACTAAGTTGCGGAGTGCCTCACTAGGTAGCTGAGGCTGGCCGCGAACCTGGATCCTCCGGTCTCAGCCTCCCGAATGCTGGGATTACAAGAGTGTGCCACCACGCCCGGCTCAGTTGCTGCTTTAGTAAGGGGCAAAGAAATATAGTCTATGTGCAATTTTCTCTTTTGAAAGCATAAAAATCTATGGCAGGAAAATTATCATTAAGCAAAAATGAATTATTTTGCTCCCCAGACTCAAGTCCCATCCTAGAAAGAATTTTTCTGATACATAGAATCCAACAGTGAATTTCCTAAAACAGAAGGCTTTGAAAATACAATGCATGCTGGGTGTGGTGGCACACACTTATAATTCCAGTATCTGAGTGGCTGAGATAGGAGGATCACAGGCTTGAAGCCAACCTCAGCAATTTAGTGAGGTTATCAGCAACTTAGCAAGACCCTGTTTCTAAAAAATAAAAAAGGGAGAGAGGGAGGGAGGAAGGGAGGGAAAGGAAGGAAGGAAGGAAGGAAGGAAGGAAAGAAAGAAAAAACAATGCATGGTGAATGGGCTAGGAATGGGCTCTTACTATCTGGATTACAGGTGATGAGGAGCTGCCTCACTGGAGAGGTTATATAGTATTTAATAAGCAGAAGCCACAAATTGGGTTCCGGCTCAACTGTTACTAAAATTGCTTGTGGCTAATTGTATATTTTTGAAGATCTATACAGAGGCATGAATGCCAAAATTGTGCAATCCAACAAAAACTCAGGATTACCTGGGATTGCTCTAGGGAGTGGCTGTTCACCTCCCGAGGCTCCTGGTTGCTGCATATATTGTCCTGTTGCTGGTGAAGGAGGGTGAGGCCTGCCGCAATGTCGCTGGGCACCAGATCTGTGTCCTGGGTGGGAAATCAAAATGGCCTGTCATAAAACCCAGTGGGAACTGCCCAGGAACTCCTTAAAATTCAGTTTTATATACTTCACAGGCACACATACATCCACACAGAGATACAGTTACATATACAAAAAGCATTTTCCTTACACGACTCCTTCCATATGTGAGCTTGCAATTTTTTCATATCTTGTCCTCAAACAAATCCATTAGATTGATCTCTCAAAATTTTACCACAAGTGGCTTAACTATTTCTAATCTACCTCAAATCTTCTGTAAAGTGAAGAAATAAATGGCTAAATCCTCTGTCTTTTTAGTAATGCACAATTTTAGCCCAGTTTATACTCTCATTTCTCAAGACACTGTGAAGGTTTTGTTGAAATAGTCTATGACAGATTTATGGGGCTGAATGTATGCTTCCTGGTACAGCCTATCTCAAAAGAAATCTCAAACCAGCAAAGCAACAGAGCTGTCCCCTGGAGCCTGACTTTACCCCTTATTCTTTTTCTTTAGGACAGATGTGTAGGAGTCAGCAATCCTACACCAACAGTAGGAACTTCTAGCCCAAAAGAATGGATCATGTACCAGCCACTGGGCCTCTGGGCCTTCAGTTCTGCCTACGATGTAGAATAAGAAATCCTGTGAGAAAATAGCCAGTTTTTCTTCTTCTTCCTTCCAAAGGAAGGAAATCCTTCAAGATCTAGGGGAATATCCTTCTCTAATCTCCATGAGAAGGTTGCTGCTCTGGCCTGGTGTTAGGCCATGGGGCTGACCCTGAACAGTACAAGTCAGACACCACTGAGACGTGATAAAGACTAGAAGGTGTGTAGGATGTCAAAAGAACTCTTCCTCCTTACTTGTCTCAATACTGAAAACAACAGCAGTTTAGCAGAGAATGTTACATGAAAAGACAAAATCACACACGAATATGAAAGAAAAGTATTTTCAAATCACTGAAGACACTACTGTAGAAGGACAACACCTTTTGGCACTGTAATAATTTAAACTTTCCTTCAAAAGCAGAATAACCTATCATTTCTATCATGATACAAAGTGGTAAGAAATCACTACCTGATACTACTCTGGATACATGGTACTGCCTATACATGGTATCTGTTGGATGAAGGATATATAAAGAGACAACTGGCGAATTATTCCCTGAATATACAGGTTCTATTATTCAGTTTCTTAAAAACTAGTTCAAGCCAGATGTGGTGGTACTTGCCTGTAATTCCAGTACTTGGGAGGCTGAGAAAGGAGGATCGCGGGTTCGAAGCCAGCCTCAGTAACTTAGCGAGGCCCACTGCAACTTAGTGAGACCCTCTTTCCAAATAAGAAATAAAAAATCAGGCTGGGGGTATAACTTGGAGGTAGAATGACCCTGGGTTCAATCCTCAGCACCACAATCAATCAATCAATCAGAAAGATAAAAAAGGTTGCCGGGTCTCATTCAGAGATAAATGCCCAGGTTCAATCCCCAGTACAAAAAAGAACCTAGTTTAAAAGCTTGGCAGTGTAATGAGCAGGTGTCAATGAAAGGACACATCTGACCAGTGAGGTAGGATCTGAAAAAGCACGGCCCTTGCAGGTAGCAACTCCCAAGTGATTATGTTGGAAAATGTTGGCCCCAACCCCATGCCCAAAGGTTCCAGGTTCTCAAAAGCCACACAACTGGGGGGACTAGCTCAAAACAGAGTGCTCATCTTCACACAAGAAGCATTTATTGAAACAGAAGAAAGAGACCAAACCAGATCCCTTGAGCTTACTGAAAAGTAGGTTGAGAAAAGCTCTGCCGTACTCGAAAAAGCAACTCGAGTATGGTCGTCTTTCCCAACGCAACAGCACAAGAGCTTGATTCTGGTTTCCCACACGCTTGTAGCTGCTGTCTTGAGGCCATTAAGTAACTGGCTTGAATCATTACTATCCAGGTGACTGGGACCAGCCGAGGAATATGGAGCCATTTTCCCCCCCAGTGGGTCAAAGACAATGATAATGGTGACCACAGTGGCGGCGATGATGATCCAACTGCAAAACAGAGAGTGGAAAAGGCTGAGTGACTGTGGGCCCCACCTCCAGACGCAGAGTCTACGGCACCCTCCCTAGGCTCCCTAGGTTCCTGCATCTCCACTGAGGCGTTCCTTCCCGAGGAGGATTGGGTCTCCTGGAACATGGTAGAGGCAAGCAACTGGTTTCTTCTAGACAGTTCCTCATGAACCCATAACTAACCCAGGCCCCATAAAGATCAGAGTGCTAAAAGTAAACACCAAGCCGGGCATGGTGGCGCACGCTTGTCATCCCAGTACTTGGGAGGCCAGCCTCAGCTACTTAGTGAAGCCCTCCGCAACTTAGTGAGACCCTGTTTCAAAATAAAGAATAAAAAATAGGACTGGGGTTGTAGCTCAGAGGTAGAATGCCCCTGGGTTCAATCCCCAGTACCGCAAAAAAATAAAATAAAATAAAACAAAAAATAAAAAAAGTAAACACCAGAGAGGAAACATGGAGCTGTTTGGTGGGCAGCACTGCAGCCTGGACACAGAAGCAGCTGGAACTAGTTCTTTTTTTTTTTTTTTCGGTACTGGGGGTTGAACTCAGGGGCATTCTACCTCAGGAGCTACACCCCCAGCCCTATTTTTTATTCTTTATTTTTTGAAACCGAGTCTCACTAAGTTGCGGAGTGCCTTACTAGGTAGCTGAGACTGGCCGCGAACCTGGATCCTCCGGTCTCAGCCTCCCGAATGCTGGGATTACAAGCGTGCGCCACCACACCCAGCTGGAACTAGTTCTTAATGGCCCCCAACCATGACCCAGGCCATTATTCCGTAGTGCCTCAGAATTTTTCCCAGTAAAACCAAAGAATTTCCACTTTCTGGAACACTCTGATAGGTTTTTTTTATGTTTAAAGATTTCCAGATTGTCCACGGTGTGAAGCCCTGTGTATCTTCTCAAGCGCTGAGCTGCACCTCCATGACTGGACTGCACTGCCCCCCACTGTGTAACTTCAGGGAAGGTGGCAATGGCCTGAGCTTCAGTTCCCTTACTCCTAATAAGGAACAGAACTAGATCTTCTCTAAGATTTTTAGCCTAGAAGATGTGTAACCTTACTACAAACCTCACTAGAGTATTATTCTGTTATAATTCTGACACTATATTTCTTCTCATTCTACCTTTAGTTTTTGTCTTTGTGTGGTCTTCTGTTTTATTCTTTCTTATAAGAGAAGAGGGAATGCAGAAAAGTGAGAACCAAAAAGAAAGAAAACATCGCCGGGCGTGGTGGCGCACGCTTGTAATCCCAGCATTTGGGAGGCTGAGACCAGAGGATCCGGGTTCTCGGCCAGCCTCAGCTACCCAGTGAGGCACTCTGCAACTTAGTGAGACCCTGTTTCAAAAATAAAGAATAAAAAATAGGGCTGGGGGTATAGCTCTAAGGTAGAACGCCCCTGAATTCAATCCCCAGTACTGCAAAAAAAAAAAAAAAAAACATCGACAAATGCATAATGGAAGATGAATTATTTCTCATGTACAAACAAGTATGTTTAAGTTTTCACGAGTTACTCAGAAAGGCCCAATTCTAACTCTGTTAAGAAGTCCGTGTGACATTGGGCTACTTGTCACGTTCCTCAGAAAGGCTTTTTCACTCTGCATCTCAAATGCATTTGTGTTGAGACGAAACGAAAAGAAAAAAGACCTCACCTGACAATGACGGTTGCAATGATGCCATTCACAACTGTCTTGTCACACTGGACACCGTCGGCTACCCAGGCAGCCCCCAGAGAAGCCCAGACCATCTCAGGCAGAAAGAGCGCTAGGCGGATGTAAAGCAGCTTAGACATAGACTTCCGTGGTCCAGGGTTACAAATGGTTCCTGAAATACAGATAATAATCAACTGCTCACTTGCCCCTCAGAAAAGAGCTTCCTTTCCAGAAAAATACAGCTACAAGAGCATACATTTGGGCGGGCGTGGTGGCGCACGCTTGTAATCCCAGCATTCGGGAGGCTGAGACCGGAGGATCCAGGTTCGCGGCCAGCCTCAGCTACCTAGTGAGGCACTCCGCAACTTAGTGAGACTCGGTTTCAAAATAAAGAATAAAAAATAGGGCTGGGGGTGTAGCTCGGAGGTAGAACACCCCTGAGTTCAATCCCCAGTACTGCAAAAAAAAAAAAAAAAAAAAAAAAAAGAGCATACATTTGTACGTACCACATCCACCCTCTGAATCCTTCTCCTTGTACTTGATAACCAATGCCCAAGTTTGACAGCAAGTGACAATAGGAAGGGTTGGGAGCATGACAAAAAGCCTCACATTCATTTCTTTTTCTTTTTCTTTTTTTTTTTTTTTGTGGTGCTGGGGATTGAACCTAGGGTCATATTCTACCAAGCTGCACCCCCAGCCCTATTTTTTATTCCTTATTTTGAAACAGGGTCTCACTAAGTTGCGGAGTGCCTCACTAGGTAGCTGAGGCTGGCCGTGAACCCGGATCTTCCGGTCTCAGTCTCCCAAATGCTGGGATTACAAGCATGTGCCACCACACCCAGTTTCACATTCATTTCTTAAACTCAATGGAGATTAAAGCTGCTTCTGGGTTCTAATTAGGGAGACCATATAATCACTGCCCAAATTGAGAGACTTCTGAGAGCAAAAGGCAGTACTGTTAGTAATTACGTTAATAGTCATGCAACAGAAATGTCCCAAGCAAACAGGGAGTTAGGTGTCTACATTCTAACAGCTGGAAAACAAGCTCCACACCTACAGAGATCTACATTGTCC
Source organism: Graphiurus murinus (assembly GCA_004027655.1). Lineage (NCBI taxonomy): Eukaryota > Metazoa > Chordata > Mammalia > Rodentia > Gliridae > Graphiurus > Graphiurus murinus. The sequence goes on along the minus strand of PVLC010019404.1, from coordinate 15,793 downwards.
TAAACTCCATCCTAAATACTTTATGCCTGTTACTCTCTGATCCTCACAAACTGTGGGCTACTCATCCCATATTACAAATGAGGAAACCTGAGCTCAGAGAGCTTAATAGGCACTTTCTAAAATACACTGAAGATCTGCATGACTTGGACTCTTTGCCCCATGGTTCTTACTTTTGGGAAGTGAATTCTTTTTTTTTTTTTATTTTTTTTTTTTGCGGAACTGGGGGTTGAACCTGGGGACATTCTTCCTCTAAGCTGCACTCTCAGCCCTATTTTTAATTCTTTGTTTTGAAACAGGGTCTCACTAAGTTGCAGAGGGCCTCACTAAATAGCTGAGGCTGGCTGTGAACCTTCGATCCTCCTGTCTCAGCCTCCACCATACCTGGGTCTTTTTTTTTTTTTTCCTTCAGTACTGGGGATTGAACCCAGAGGCATTCTACCTGTGAGTTGAATCTCCAGCCCTATCTATTTTTCATTCTTTATTTTGAAACAGGGTCTCACTAAGTTGCCAAGGACCTCACTAAGTAACTGAGGCTGGCTGCAAACCTGTGATCCTCCTGACTCAGCCTCCCAAGTACTGGGATTACAAGTGCACACCATCATGCCTGGAATTCTTTTTTTTTTTTTTTTAATTAACTAATTAATTAATTAATTTTTTTGGTGCTAGGGATGGAACCCAGGGTCTTCCACATGCTACATATGTGCTCTACCACTGAGCTATACCTGTAGGCCTGGAAGTGAATAATTCTAATGTGTGAGACCACTTGAAGACGCCTAAGAGTTAGACATGACATTTTTACTGTATTTGTAAAACAAATTCAAGTGTCAATAAAGGCCTGCATGTTTTAATTCTTTTCTTTCTTTTTTTTTTTTGTGGTAGTGTGTGTAGTGTGTGAGTGTGTGTGTGAGTGTGTTTTATTGGGAATTGAACCCAGAGGCATTCTACCTCTGAGTACATCCCCAGATTGATTTTATTTCTTATTTGGAAACTGGGTCTCACTAGGTTGCTGAGAGCCTCACTAAATTGCTGAGGCTGTCCTTGAACCTGCGATCCTCTAGTTTCAGTCTCCCAAGTACTATGCTTTAATTCTTGATGTAAAACATTAGCTCTCTCCCTGGGAAAAAGTTGGGCTAAACACAAATCTAAGTAACATAAAAATGCCATATGACCTGGGTGTTGTGACACACACCTGTAATTCCAGTACTTGGGAGCTGAGACAGGAGGATTTCAGGTTTGAGGATAGCTTCAACAACTAGTGAAACCCCATTTCAAAATAAAAAGTAAAACAGAGCCAGGTGTGGTGACACATGCTCGTAATCCCAGTGCTTTGGAGCTGAGATAGGAGGATCACAGGTTTGAGGACGGCCTCAGAAAATAGTTAGACTAAACAACCTAGGGAGACCCTGTTTCCAAATAAGAAATAAAATTGGGCTAAGGATGTAGCTCAAAGGTAGAATGCCTCTGGGTTCAATCCCCAGTAAAACACACACACACACACACACACACACACACACACACACACACACAGAGTAAAACAGGCTGGGTGTATAGCTCAGAGATAGAATACCCCTAGGTTCAATCCTCAGTACCACTTCCTCCACAAAAAAAGCCATATGATTAAAACAAAAACAACTATTGGAAAAAATCTAAGATCTAAAGAATGATGTGGTAAAGAAATAATCTTTAAATTCCAAAAATTACTGTTAGATTGACTTATCTAGTCACATTTTAAAATATTAAGGCACTATCTGGCCTCATTTTGGGCATGGAGACAAATTTTATAAGGTAATTAATTCTAATAGTACTTTCTCTGGACAGATAAAGGTACAGATATAAAAAAAATCACTCCCACATATCTGGAGCCTGTTACTGTATAATAGCTGACCACCTCTCCCCTCCCCAGAGAAACAGGAAACAGTATCCATATATACACCACTTCCTGGAGAGATGGGATCCTAAGTAATATCCTAACACTGTCTCAACAGTGATGGCAAACTACCAACGCTGCACTAATGAACACAGACAAGGAAGCAAAAGTGAAGCACTTCTGATTGAGCTTCCAGAAAATAAATAAGATACTGAAAAAAGTCTCCTTTACATTGGGTATGGCTGCCTAAGAAACATGTGTGTGTGTGTGTGTGTGTGTGTGTGTGTGTGTGTGTGTGTTACTGAGGATGGAATCCAGGGACATTCTACTTCCAAGCTATACCCCAGCCCCGATTTTATTCTTTTATTTTGAAACAGGGTCTCACTAAGTTGCAGAGGACCTCACTAAGTTGCTGAGGCTGGCTATGAACCTGCAATCCTCCTGTCTCAGCCTCCCAAGTACAGGGATTACAGGCATGTACCACCACGCCCAGCTAAGAAACATTTTTATTTTACTTCCATATTTACTTTCTTCTCAAGGTAAATAGGCTGGTGTGGACCTGGCCACTGCAGGTGTCCTGACTTGATGGCCCATCATCAAGGAACATAGCTGTGTTGAAACAACCTCAACAGTCTTCCTTAAATGACCTATGGCCTTATATCAGGCATAGCCACTTACTCGGAAGAGCAACAAAGAGAAGGTCTGGGTCACAGAATTGTGAGTGTCTGTGCCTCTAGCCATTGCAGCCACCTTCTCGGGGAGATAAGCAATGAGCTCTTTAGATACACAGAGGAGAAGGAGACGAGACACCCCATAACTGAAGCCAAACATGATGAATGGCAGCCTTTGTAATGTCAAGGGTATTCTTCTGTCAAAATGTGGTAGTCATGAGAATGGACTGTTCCTAATTAAACTGCCCACACAAGAGCAACTATCTCCCAGGATTTCAACTGGGAGATTCTCTGATCAAAAACATAAATGGCAGTTGGGTATGGTGGCACATGTTTGTAATCCCAGTACTTAGGAAGCGAGACAGGGGGATAGCAGGTTCAAGGACAGCCTCAGCAAGTAGTGAGACTCTCATCAACCTAGTGAGACCCTGTTTCCAAATAAGAAATAAAATCGGACTGGGAGTGTAGCTTGAATGTAGAATGTCTCTGGGTTCAATCACCAGTACCACAAAAATAAATAAATAAATAAAATAAAAAATAAAAAGGGCCGGGTGTGGTGGCACACGCTTGTAATCCCAGCATTTGGGAGGCTAAGACCAGAGGATCCGGGTTTTTGGCCAGCCTCAGCTACCTAGTGAGGCACTCTGCAACTTAGTGAGACCCTGTTTCAAAATAAAGAATAAAAAATAGGGCTGGGGGTGTAGCTCAGAGGTAGAATGCCCCTGAGTTCAATCCCAGTACTGCAAAAATAAATAAATAAATAAATAAATAAATAAATAAATAAATAAATAAATAAATAAATAAAATAAAAAGGGCTGGGGATATAGCTTGGAGATAGAATGCCCCTGGGTTCATTTCCCAGTGCCCCCCACCCAAACAAACAAACAAAAAAGACCACAATAATAATAATCAAGACTATTCCCAACAAATCTAGATATATCTATAACCAAGAAAAAGAGAATTGGTCTTTTGGATAAAGATGATTAAATTTTATTTGTTCTAAATGCTCTCTCTACAACTGGTGATTTTTTTTTAAGAGAGAAATATCAACCCAAAATTAAATATACATTGTCCTTCTACTCAAATAACAAATTAATTATTGAGAATTGACTAGTGAAACAAAAGCAGCAACAGAAATTATTCATGTACCAAGAACAAAATTTACCAGCATATTAATTTTTTTTTTTTTTTTCGGTACTGGGGATTGAACTCAGAGGCATTCTACCCCCGAGCTATACCCCCAGCCCTATTTTTTATTCTTTAATTTGAAACCGAGTCTCACTAAGTTGCAGAGTGCCTCACTAGGTAGCTGAGGCTGGCCGAGAACCCGGATCCTCCGGTCTCAGCCTCCCGAATGCTGGGATTACAAGCGTGCGCCACCACGCCCGGCTCAATTATTTTTAAATATACCTGGAATTAAGTCTGGCGTGGTGGCGCACACTTGTAATCCAAGTACTTGGGAGGCTGAGACTGGAGGATCTGGGTTCCCAGGGGCATTCTACCTCCAAGCTACACCCCCAGCCCTATTTTTTATTCTTTATTTTTTGAAACAGGAACTTACTAAGTTGTGGAGGGCTTCACTAAGTAGCTGAGGCCAGTCGGGTATGGTGGCGCATGCTTGAAATCCCAGCATTTGGGAAGCTGAGACCAGAGTATCTGGGTTCAAGTTCAGCCTTAGCTACCTAGTAAGGCATTCCGCAACTTAGTGAGACCCTGTTTCAAAAATAAAAGAATAGCCGGGCGTGGTGGCGCACGCTTGTAATCCCAGCATTCGGGAGGCTGAGACCGGAGGATCCAGGTTCGCGGCCAGCCTCAGCTACCTAGTGAGGCACTCCGCAACTTAGTGAGACTCGGTTTCAAAATAAAGAATAAAAAAAATAGGGCTGGGGGTATAGCTCAGAGGTAGAATGCCCCGAGTTCAACCCCCAGTACAGCAAAATAAATAAATAAATAAATAAATAAAAGAATAAAAAACAGGGCTGGGGATATAGCTCAGAGGTAGAATGCCCCTGAGTTCAATCCCCAGTTCCGAAAAAAAAAAAGTAGCTGAGGTTGGCTACAAACCCAGATCCTCCAGTCTCAGCCTCCCAAGTATTTGGATTACAAATTTGGCCCAGCTTAACTTACTTTAAAAAAAAAAAATGCATTGGAGCCGGGCGTGGTGGCACACGCTTGTAACCCCAGCATTTGGGAGGCTGAGCCCGGAGGATCTGGGTTCGAGGCCAGCCTCAGTTACCTAGTGAGGCACTCCGAAACTTAGTGAGATCCTGTTTCAAAATAAAGAATAAAAAACTAGGGCTGGGGGTATAGCTTGGAGGTAGAATGCCCCTGAGTTCAATCCCCCGTACCGCAAAAAATAAATAAAAATGCATTGGTTCTGTGCAGGTAATGCTTGTAAAAGTTAAAAAGTTCTAATAGGTCAAGTGGGTATAAAGTAAAATTTTAGGGCTGTGTGTGTATCTCAGAGGTAGAGTGCTTGCCTTGCATGAGAAGGTTTGCTCCCCAGCACCACTACCAAAAAAAAAAGTAAATTTTAAACATTCCAATGGCTGTGTATCTTCCCAAGGAGAGTCTGTTCATAAATGAAACATATATAGCCTTTGAGGAAAAAGCAGCAAATGACATAAAATGTCTTATATCTTAGCACATTAGAAATCAACCCTTATCTATTCACCAAGTTTCTTTCTCTTTCTCTTTCCTCCCCCCCCTCCCCCGCCACCACTGTGCAACCTGCTTCAGTACCAGCAGCAGAAGGGCAGAGGTCAGGGAATGGTTCTGGGCCATAGTTTGCTCTGGCATGAGACACTATGAGAGGCCCAGGGGGGTGGGGCTGTAATAAATTCAAATCCATGGGCCATTTTTTCCTTTAACAAGTGCATAGTAAATCATAAAATGAAGTACAGTTTACTTAACCAGTGACCTGTGGACAGGAGTAGTTCTTTCTAATCTTTTGTTTCTACAAACAACACTGCAATGAAAACCCTTAGATGTACTCCTTTGCACAAGTGTAAATATATAGGAAAAAACTGATATGTACACACATATTGCTGTACTGGCCCCCCTAAATCCTACCAGCAAAATGAGCTGCCTATTTCTGCCCAGCCTCACCAATGCAATATACTAGGTGAATTTGTGTGTGTGTGTGTGTGTGTGTGTGTGTGTGTGTGTGATTAAGTCTGAACATTTTGTACATTTGAAAATCATTTATTTCCATGTTCTTTGTCCATTTTTCTATTTTCCTGTTCATTACAGAAGCCCTTACATCCTAAGGAGGTTGACTCTTTTTGTCTTGTTTTACAAACACCTTCTCCCACTTGCTTGCTTGCTTGTTTGGTTTTTTTACGGTATTCTTCACTGAAATTGATGAAACTGTGTGTGGGGGCTGGGGGGTGGGGGGTGATGTGCTGAGGACTGACCACAGAGGCTTTTTTTTTTTTTACCTCCAAGCTCTATCTCCAGCCCTATTTTATTTTTTATTTGAAACAGGGTCTTTCTTTTTTTTTTTTTTTTTTTGCGGTACTGGGGATTGAACTTAGGGGCGTTCTACCTCCGAGCTACACCCCCAGCCCTATTTTTATTCTTTATTTTGAAACCGAGTCTCACTAAGTTGTGGAGTGCCTCACTAGGTAGCTGAGGCTGGTCGCGAACCCGGATCCTCCGGTCTCAGCCTCCCGAATGCTGGGATTACAAGCGTGCGCCACCACGCCCGGCGGGTCTTTCTAAACTGCTGAGAGCCTCACTAAGTTGCTGAGGCTGGCTTCAAACCTGTGATCCTCCTATCTCAGCTTCCTAAGTGCTGGAATTATAGGTGTGTGCCACCATGCCTGGTGAATAAACTTTTGTGTGTGTGTGTGTGTGTGGCCGGGGCACTGGGGCTGGAACCCAGCGGCATTCTACCTCTGAGCTACACCCCCAGTCCTATTTTTAGTTCTTTATTTTGAAACAGGGTCTCACTAATTGCTGGCCTTGAACCCGTGATCCTCCTCTGTTGCAGCCTCAAGTACTGGGATTATAGGTGTTCACCCCCACTCGGGGCTCACAGCACTGCTTTCTTCTGTGTGTCTGCTCATTCTGGGCTGTGGGTGGAGATGCAGCACCCATCCAAAAGGAAAGCCATATGTGGCTTCTGGATCTTTGCTGCATGAGCAAGGAAGCACTTCCCCAGAACCTTCCAGCAAACACTCCTAATTTTGATTGGCTCAAATCAGGTCCCATGTCCACTCCTGAACCAATCATCCACACATGAGGCTCATTCCTGAGCTGGGCTTATGGCCAGCTTCTCTGACACATGCTTGGTATGTGAGAGATGGGGGGTGCACTAAACAAAACCAGGTTCTATTTGGAGGAGGTTGCAGGATAGGCAACTCACGATGCTGGCATGACCTACAGATGATTCCTGAGTTCTGATTACGGGTGTGTGATGGTGCAGGCATCATGAGAGTATCTAGGAGGAGCAAATGTGAGCATCCATTACAGGAATGCGCATGTGCCCTGACACCACCAAAAAATATATGAAGAAAAACAAACATCAAGAGGAAAAAGAGTATACACTTTCTGCTTCAAATCTGAATCTACTATTATAGTGATAAACTCAGTAGTCTAAACAGAATGTAACATGAACAAAAAAGGGCAAGGTAAGTTGGGCATGGTGGCACATGCTTGTAATTCTAGTACTTGGGAGGTCGAGACAGGATGATCGCATGCTCACAGCCAGCCTCAGCTATTTAGTGAGGCCCTCCGAAACTTAGTGAGACCTTGTTTCAAAATAAAGAATAAAAAATAGGGCTGGGAGTGTACTTCAGAGGTAGAATGTCCCTAGATTCAATCCCCAGTATCAAAGAAAAAAAAAAAAGGGAAAATGAATCAGATAATGCTATCTTTAAAATGACAGCAGTCTAAACTCTTACTTTTTAGAAAATTTGCCTTAATTAAAAAGTATTACATTGCTAAGCCACACTATACACATTCAGTTCCTCCTCCTCCTCTTCCTTTTCCTTCTTTTTTTTTTTTTTTTTTTTTTTTTTTTTTTTTTTTTTTTTTTTTTTTTTTTTGGCGGTACTGGGGATTGAACTCAGGGGCATTCTACCTCTGAGCTATACCCCCAGCCCCATTTTTTATTCTTTATTTTGAAACCAAGTCTCACTAAGTTGCAGAGTGCCTCACTAGGTAGCTGAGGCTGGCCGCGAACCCGGATCCTCCGGTCTCAGCCTCCCGAATGCTGGGATTACAAGCGTGCGCCACCATGCCCGGCTTATTTTATTTTTTTTGAAACAGCATTTCATTGGGTTGTGGAAGGCCTTGCTAAATTGCTGAGACTGGCTGCCAACTTAGTGATCTTCCTGTTTCAGCCTCCCAAGTACTGGGATTATAGGCAAGCGCTACCACGTCCAGTTTCAGATCCTTTTCCTTCAGTATTTGTACCAATGAAAACTCAAACTTGGGGATCAACACAGACAAAAGAACTGGGACCTTCTTCAATCTCGACTCCATCCATCCACTTTTGGAGGTATACTAAAATACACAGAGTTCTATTTTCTATATGTTATTGTAGTAAATGAGCACATGCCATGCTTCTTAGTCAACCAAAACCCGAAGATCTTTTCTCATGAAACACTTTGCCACTAACATCTCACCCTACACATTTCTCCCATGAGCTACCACCTGTTTTTGCCCATCATTCCACACTGTAAGAGTATCTATTTATTTATTTTGGTGCTGGGGATTGAACCCAGGGCATTTTTCCTCTGAGCTATATCCCCAGCCCTATTTTATTTTTTATTTGGAAACAGGGTCTCCCTAAGTTGTTGTAGCTGGCTTCAAACTTTCGATCCTCCTGTCTTAGCCTCCCAAGTAATGGGATTATAGACATGTGCCACCATGCCCAGTTAAGATTCTTGATTCTGTCACTTTATCAATCACCGTTCCAATTTACCACCATCATCTAAAATTTGATAATCATCTTCCTACATCCTGACTCAAGCAGTGCTAAAACACCAAAACAGGCTGGATGGTGACATGTCATACAGCCCTTCTGCTACCTGCTGAATTTTTATTTACTAATGCATTTCTTTATTAGTCATCAACAGTGCTCGGTGCATCCTATGAACCACAGCAATCAAAGAAGAATTCCAACATTTCCAGAGTCATTCTCAGAGAAATGACTGCACATAACTAAAACATGTAGAAAAAAAAATGATCATTAGGAATAAGTATAGCCCAGCATAGTGGCACATGCTTATAATTCCAGTACTTGGGAGGCTGAGACGGGAGGATCACAGGTTCAAGGCCAACACTTGGTAACTTAACAAGATCCTGTTTTTTGTGTATGTGGCACTAGGGATAGAACCTAGGAGCATTCTACCTCCGAACTACATCCCCCAGCCCTATTTTATAACAGGGTCTCTCTAGGTTAACGAAAGTCTCATTTTTGCTGAGGCTGTCATCAAACCTGCGATCCTCCTGTCTCAGCTTCCCAAGTACTGAGATTATAAACTTGCACCACCATGCCCAGCTTACCAGCTTACAAGACCCTGTTTCAAAATTAAAAAAAGGACTAGGGATATAGCTCAGAGGTAGAGCTTCCCTGGGTTCAATCCCCAGTACTACCAAAAAGAAAAAGAAAAAAAATGTTGAGTATGTAGTTCAATGTAGCTACAGAGGTAGAATGCTCCTGGGTTTAGTCCCTAGTACCAAAAAAGGAATTTTTTTTTTTGTGGTACCGGGATTGAACTCAGGGGCATTCTACCTCTGAGCTACACCCCCAGTCCTATTTTTTATTCTTTATTTTGAAACTGGGTCTCACTAAGTTGCGGAGTGCCTCACCAGGTAGCTGAGGCTGGTTGCGAACCCAGATCCTCCTGTCTCAGTCTCCCAAATGCTGGGATTACAAGTGTGTGCCACCACGCCCAGCCGAAAAGGAATTTTTTTAATGGGCGAATTGTATAGCAAATTATATCTCAACAAGGCTAGCCAATGAAAAAGAGTGTCAAATAGAAAAGTTTACTCTTTACCTTTCATGCTGACACATACGATGGCCGACACGGTACAGATAATAACTGCCAGAAGAACAATGAGAACGATCAAGTAACTGCTGAGCAGGACTCCACCAGCACAGTTTAGCTTCCCTCTGTGCATGACATACAAAGTCAGAATGCCAATCCACCTGTTCAGAAACAGGGAGAGTCAGAAAAGGAATCCAAGGAGCTGTTTTGTAAAACATGAAATAAAGAAGAAAAGGAGTTAATGTTTTCCAAAACAAGGTAAGGCTTGCTGTGGAACATAATTCTCATCAACAAAAGAACTATTAAATCAGCTGGGTGTGGTGGCACACATGCCTGTAATACCAGTACTTGGAGGACAAGAGTATGGCAGGATTGAAGACAGCCTCAGCAAGTAGTGAGACACTCACTAATCTAGCAAGATGCTGTTTCAAAATAAAAATAAAATCGGGCTGGGGATGTAGCTCAGAGGTAGAATGTCCCTGGTTTCAATCCCCAGTTACACACACACACACACACACACACACACACACACACACCAAAAGAACTACTAAGTCAACTAAAGAGTATAGCTTCCTTTTTTCCTTAATGAGTTCTAATACTTCCCATTTTTAATCACTGTTCTTATTCTATGTTTGCTATAATCCATTTAAAGCCACAAGCAAGCAAATACAATGTGAGCTGCTGGAAAATCGTCCATTAGGACTCAAGAGATAATGCAACTGGTAAACCAAACTATATGCTTACTAAATTACTAATGGAAATTTGTACATTTGTAGATTAACAAGAAATTAACAAACATTGTAATCTGCTGTGTATAACTCAAAACCCAGAGGGAAGGAACTAAGTTATGCAAAGATGTTCCATGGTGAACACCTATAAAGTAGAAAGAAGTCCTCTGGCCTCATAACTACATTTTTTGTAATTCAGCACAGAACAATGAAAGAGAGCACTGAAAAACACAAAGTAATAGTCCCTAGAGGGATTTCAGCAGAAGACAGAGCACCATTTGGCAAGAATGTCCTACTAAGGATTCAAGCCAGGCCAGGCGTGGTGGCACATGCCTGTGATCTCAGTACTTGCAAGGCTGAGACAGAGGACTGCAGACTTGAGGCCAGCCTCAGCAACTTAGTGAGACCCTGTTTCACAAATAAAAAATAAATGGACTGAATGTCCCTGGGTTCAATCCCCAGTACCAGAAAAAAATAAAGATTCAAGCCCAGAACTTTTAGGAAGTAGGACTAGGGAGCTGAGGATTTACCTCATTGGTAAAGTGTTTGTGTGAGATCCTGAGTTTCAGCCTCAGTACTGGTGGAAGGAAAAAAGAAAAGAAAAAAAAAAAAAGGAAGTGGAATTGGACTAGGTAACTTTTTCTGTTTTTTGTTTGTTTTTGTGGTGCTGGGGATTGAACCCAGGGGCATTCTACCTCCGAGCTACACCCCCAGCCCTATTTTTTTTATTCCTTTTGTGTGTGTGTGTGTGTGTGTGTGTGTGTGTGTGTGGTACTGGGGATTGAACCCAGGGGCATTCTACCTCCAGCCAAACCCCCAGTCCTATTTTTTATTCTTTATTTTGAAACAGGGTCTCACTAAGTTCTGGAAAGCCTCACTAAGTAGATGAGGCTGGCCGAGTACTCGGATCCCCTGGTCTCAGCCTCCCAAGCACTGGGATTACAAGCGTGTGCCACCACACCCGGCTTTTTCTGTTTTTGTCAGTTTTGTAAGATGAGAACTCCATGTCTAGAGATAATAATGCAGAAATGGAGCCAGGCGTAGTGGCGCATGCTTGTAATCCCAGCATTCGGGAGGCTGAGACCGGAGGATCCAGGTTCTCGGCCAGCCTCAGCTACCTAGTGAGGCACTCCGAAACTTAGTGAGACTCAGTTTCAAAATAAAGAATAAAAAAAAATAGGGCTGGGGGTATAGCTCGGAGGTAGAATGCCCCTGAGTTCAATCCCTAGTACCGCAAAAAAAAAAAAAAAAAAAAAAATGCAGAAATGATCTTAGAAAAACTTGGCACTGAAAACTAAAAAATTTCTGGAAAAGCATAACATTTCTTGTTTTTATATTCCTTCCCCCTCGAGAATCAATTTTTTCATAAAAATGATATTCCTTGCCCAGACCCTTTGCTAACTGACTTCATGCACCAATTCTGGTTCCCAGATTCCACACATTGAAATACAACGGAGCCCGGAGTGGTGACACACCTGTAATCCCAGTACTCGGGAGACTGAGACAGACAGGAGGACGGTAGGTTCGAGGACACCCTCAGCAAGTAGTGAGATTCTCATCAACCTAGCGAGATTCTGTTTCACAATAAAAGTAAAATAGGGCTGGAGATGTGGCCCAGGGTAGACTGCCTGTGAGTTCAGTCCTCAGTACAGAAAGAAAAGAAAAGAAAGAAAGGGCAGGCAACGGTTTATAAATGGCATTTGACTGCCTCTCATGAAATTCAGCTACCATCGCCTCAAGAATGCCAAGGAAAGGCACTATTTCCCAACTTTTATTTTGCTGGAGCAGGGGCTTTGCTCTTACACGCAGAGTGAAGGAATGGTGCTAGTGACTGCACCAGGCTCAAAAAAGGACAGCTCGAGGCCATGGCTTCTGGTAGGCAGTGACGTTTTCGCTCCCCGGGTGCCAGATCTCAAAGCCACACCCCGGGTGGTGCTCCCGGCCACCCGGTGAACCACTCTGGACCTCAGTTTGCCACCTGTCAAATGGGGCTAGTGACCGCACCTACCTCCTCCGCGGTGGCGCGCACTGAACAAGGGAATGCGCCACGAGCGCCGGGACCGCGACAGCGCGCGGTAAGCTGGGGACTTCAGTCACCGTCTCGGGACAGCGCGCCCCCCGCCCCTCCTCGGCGCTGTCCAGCCACCAGCAGAGCGGCCGCTCTTACCACAGCACTCGCAGGAACAGCTCGAAGAACCCAGGGAAGACCAAGTCGTCGCTGGCTATGGCCCAGCGCCTGCCGAAGAGCACCATTCCCGGCATTGCGCAGATCCTGCCGCGCGGCCTCAGGCATCAGCCTCGCACTGCGCGCCACTAGCAGCACCGAGCCCTCGGGACTCCGCCTGGGAATTAATCCGTGACCTGCGCAGGCGCACGCGAGGGTCCACGCATGCTCACTCAGGGACGAGGCCGGCGCACGCGCACAGACCCCCGCCCGCACCCTCCGCATCTACGCAAAGGTTGGCTGCGAAGCCGCTGGCTGTCGTTAATAGGTCTCTTAATAGTATTTTTTTAATATGATTTTTAATTTCCGAAATGAACTACTCAGATCAAAGTATAGCTCTTGAGAAGGTAAATGACTCATCATGCTTTGTGTGTGTGGTTCTGGTTCTGCGGATTGAACCCAGGGGCATCCTACCTCTGAGCTACTCTCTTAGCCCTTTTTAACTTTTTTTAGTCTTGCTACATTAGTGAAGCTACCCTCGAACCTGTGATCCTCTTGTCTCTGTCTCTCAAGGACTAGGATGACGAGCGTGCATCACCCCGCCCGGCTTATCATGTCATCATGCCTTTTTGTTTTTTGTTTTTTTTTAGTCGGGGGTTTTGGTGCATGCTTGTCATCCCAGTACTTGGGAGGCAGAGACAGGAGGTTCGAGGCCAGCCTCAGCAACTTATCGAGGCCCTCAGCAACTTAGGCCCTGTTTCAAAATATAAAATAGGGCCGTGGACGTAGTTCAGGGGTAGAATGCCCCTGGGTTCAATTCCTCAGTCCTACAAAAATAAATAATAAAGCAAAATGGAAACATTTGAGATACAAAGGAGTTGCCTAACTCCTGAGGACTTGCCATGCAGTATTCTTCAGAGACTTGGCATTTTATATCTTCATATTAACTTGGAAAATCTGATCTTTATAATCTCTCGCTTTTTCCAATTGGTTGATTCATAGCCTCCTCAATTTCTCTGTTTAGGACTAAACTGTCTTTGATTTGAGTAAGTCATATGACTCAGATAAAAAATATTGCACTTTAGTGTTTACCACTGTAGTCTACATTGGATGGAAGGGGACAGTTTTTTGCTTTTTTGTTGTTAGTACTTGGGATTGAATTCTGAGTTACACTCCCAGCCCTATTTTTTTTTTTTTTTTTTAATTTTGAAACGGTCTCTAATGAGTCTCACTACTTGCTGAGGCTGTCTTTGAACCTGTGATCCTCCCGTCTCAGCCTCCCAAGTACAGGCATGTGCTACCACCACACGTGAGGGGGCAGTTTTTGCCAGGTGAATGTTCAGAGATTTGGATAGTTGTTTTTCTAAGGATTCCTTAAAGTCTTGAGATCTTCAGTTCTTAGACATTGAAGCAAATCACTTTAGTTTCAGGGCACATCAGTTTTCTTATTACAGACTAAATTTATTTAAGACCGGGAATTGAACCCAGAGATGGCTTTACCACTGAGCTATATCCCCAGCCCTTTTTATTTTTTTCTTTTGAGTCAGGGTGTTACTAAGTTACCAAGGCTGTCCTTAAACTTTCCATCCTCCTGCCTCAGTTTCCCAAGTACTGGGATTACAGGCCTGTACCACCACATTCCTCACAGACGCGTTTATTGTTATAGAAATCTCATTATATGAGCAAATAGGTTTTATCTTTTCATTCTGACAGCAGAGTCAAGTGTAGTGTGGTGTTTGCCTAAAGACTTTTAAGTGTCCTAGATGAAACTGGAACAGAAATTTAGATTGATGTATTTTAGTATTATAAAAAAAGGATCCTTTCTGGGAATGGTGGTGCACACCTGTAAACCCAGCAATTTAGGAGAGAGGAGCAGGAGGATCAAAAGTTTGAGGCTAGCCTTGGCAATTTAGCAAAAGCCTGTCTCAAATGAAAAATAAAATAGGGCTAGGATGAGTATCATTGTGTCATTATTTAAAAGAATTAGCGCTATTATGTTGCAACTTGCTTATAAATAAATTGCAGGTATAAAATCAGGAATTATTTCAAACCTGGAGGAGAAACACCTACAGAACCTTGGCAAGATTTCACATTACAAAGTTTAACAAACCTTTGGAGGGGCGGGGGACATTCTAGGCAGAGCTCAGGTTTCCTAGAAATTCTACATCTGGCCACTAGAGGGCAAAAGCATGCAGAAAAAAGCCCACTGTGGGTTCCCAATGCAATTACCATTCCTCAGATGGGGTGTTTGGGAAAGTACCTAAGAATCCATTTCTTTATCTATTCCTAACAAGGATTCTGAACCTTCTGGCAGAACTGGCCACTGTCATCAACTGGGCCAGAGAGGCTCCTGCCAGTACCAGATTAGTTTTCAAGGGTGCTGTTCCTAAAGAAAAGAAAGAGGTCTTGGATGTGATTAATGTGTACCAAGCTCTGTGTTGTGAGCTTCACCAACTGAGGTTCTTTCTTTTAAGCCTCACAGAAATCCTGCGGCAGCCAGGCATGGTGGCACACACTTGTACTTGGGAGGCTGAAACTGGAGGATCCAGGTTTGCAGCCAGCCTCAGCTACTTAGTGATGCCCTCCGCAACTTAGTGAGACCCTGTTTCAAAATAAAGAATAAAAAATGGGACTGGAGGTGTAGCTGGGAGATAGCATGCCCCTGGGTTCAGACCCCAGTACCGCAAAGAAAAAAAAAAAAAAAAAATCCTGCGGCAGTAGTTTTACTGTGTAACAGGGGGATGAGGTTCATATTTAAGTCCCAGGCCAGAGAACCACAAGTATAGTAGCTAATACTAGTCTGAGTGCAAAGCCTGGGCTTTTTATTTAGGGTGCCTGTAAAACAGTATACTTTCTTTTTTTTTTATTTATTTTTTTGCGGTACTAGGGATTGAACCCAGGGGCGTTCTACCTCCGAGCTACACCCCCAGCCCTATTTTTTATTCTTTATTTTGAAACAGGGTCTCACTAAGTTACGGAGTGCCTCACTAGGTAGCTGAGGCTGGCCGCGAACCTGGATCCTCCGGTCTCAGCCTCCCAAATGCTGGGATTACAAGCATGCGCCACCACGCCCGGCTAACAGTATACTTTCTATCCAAACTGTTTCTCTACCTACATCTCTCTTGGCCAGAGCATGATGCAGCAAACTTGATTCAAACACTCTGTGACTGACCCAGACAGGCCTAGATTGCCATCTGTAAGCAGCCAATGGCCAGAAGCTTTTATTATTGCTTATGGGGCAAATCTGTGAACTCTTATTTCTTTTCATGATTTCATTTTTTTTTTTTTTTTTTTTTCGGTACTGGGGATTGAACTCAGAGGCATTCTACCTCTGAGCTACACCCCAGCCCTATTTTTTACTC
>PVLC010019403.1:0-24980 GCA_004027655.1 Graphiurus murinus | reverse complement strand
CCACCATTCCTGGCTGTCTATTTTCTTTTTGAAGAATTTATTAACTAAATGCTATTTCATAATTTAATGTCATTTTCCATCTTAATATTAAGTGTCATGGGCCCCTTTAATTAATATTCTCTTTATTTTATTTGTCTTACTTAAACAGAAAATCCTAAATGATTCTATTCTTTATTTCCCAAGTTACCATTTTCTCTTTCTCTTTTTTTTCCGACCTCTTCAATTTTGTAGAAGGGCAATGGATGACAGCTATTATATTTTCCTCACTACCTGTGTGAAGTGGAAAAGAGCTGACTTGCTTTTTATTTCCTTTCTTCCCAAATCAGGTCATCTCCTGCAGCATGCCATTGTTTCTTTGGCTTGCCAAACACTACCCTGGCAGAATGTATTACATTTTGGTGAGATAACATTTTGCATCAATAAATTGTGCTTGCTTGGGATTTGACCCTAAGATAAAATCATGCTACTGTCTGGATTGAAGCAATGGTGGCAATCCAAGCATTACCCAAACACGAGCTCAAAAATACCAAATGGTGTTCTTAGACATGTCACCATTAAAGCATGTGTAATAATGTGATGGCTATGAGTAGAACTTCCCTCTTTTGATTCTAAATTCATGATATTCAGCCAGACATGGTAGTGCATGCCTGTAATCCGAGTACTTGGGAGGCTGAGACAGGAGGATCACAGGATGAAGCCTCTCAGCAACTTAGTGAGGCTCTCAGCAACTTTGTGAGACTCTGTTTCCAACTAAAAGAATAAAATAGGTCTTGGGGTGTTACCTGGAGTAGAAGGCCCCTGGGTTCCATCCCTAGTGCCAAAATACATACATACACACACACAGACATACATACATACATAAATATAAAATAAATTCATGATATTTTAGTTTCACCAAGTTTAGTCTCTTTTCTTTGTCTCCTGTAGAAAAATCATGGAAATATCCACTAACAAAGCATGTAACATATTGACTTAAATTTTATGTTAAATCAAAATCATTTGGTATTTATTGTGAAAATAATTTGTACTTTCAAGGTATATTTTCACATTTTACAAGTTGAATTAAGTTAGATCGCACCTTAGGATTACAATGCTTTCTACTATAGATTATTAAAATAATAACTAAAAATATTTAGTGTCTTGAATCATATAAATTCAAATATATATGGTTCACCAAAGGTATTACTGTATTTGCTAACTTTAAATTTAATCTTAAAACAATAATGTCATAATTGAATCAAAACTATATATATTAACAGTGTGTATCCATTGTAATATGATTAGTGACATGGAAAAACATAACTATGTAAAGTGAATAAAGAATATTATAATATAATATACTATTGATCTTATATTAAACATATTAATAATTATTGATGCATTATTAATCATTATTAATACATTGTTAATATAATATTAAATATGATTGCAGGCCAGGATCTGATGAAAATAGCTTCTTTTTACTTTGGGAATTAAGTTTTCTTTATCTTGTACTATAGTGACTTTTCAATAAAAACTCCTGTGTGGTAAGTTCAAATAATGGCTAATGTCCATTGTTAATTCAGTTATTCAATAGTTATAGTTTTCATTATATACATATCAGTAAGTTACTTGATTAGTGTTTATGAGATTAACCTTCAAGGTAGATTTATTCCCTGTAAGCTCTTAACAATCTTGGAAACTTGGTCCTAAGTAGGTTTGGATAGAAACAAGGGTGATGTTCAAATTATTAAAAAGTGGGTCAGTCAGAATAGACACTCTCTCAAACACAACAGACAGAACCACACTCAAATACTGGGTCTGAGCATCTACTCTGGATAGAAGTGATAGGGTACTTCCAGAATAGGCCAATGGAACCTTGGTTGTTAAGGCATAAGCATAGTTAGATGACACATCTGGCTTACATCCTAGTTCCAACTTTGGCAATTCCCCTTTGTCATTTATTTATTTTACCCCCACTCTCCACGCCATGATACCAGAAATTGAACTCAAGGCCAGAACATTGTAGGTAAACTACCACAAAGATACACCCCCATCCTCCTGAGTCATATTTTATGTATCTATAAAAGAAATGGTTGCAGGAATGAGATAATATATTTAAGTAAACTAGTATACATTTTCAAGAACAAAAGAAGCCGTTAGATCTTGTCATTAATGAAATATTATTATGTTTTGTTTGTTAACTTGTATATTGTAGACACAACTGTCAATCTTGTTCTCAGTTATCACATAATGAGTCCTGTAGTTAAACTTTGATTAGATAATGCAGATTTCAGATGACACCTACCGATTCAATCCAAAATCTGTCTCTATGAATTATGAATGTTGACTGAAAGTGCTAAATGTCTATAGGAGGTTATCTTCTTCTGATTTTAAAACCATATTTGTGTTCAATGAAAAGAGACAGTTCTTTATGGACACAGGGTTCAGAGTTAAGGCACTTATTTCCTACGTTAAACTCTTCCAAGGCTGATTTGAATTTGCTGAACATTTACACTACAGCATTCATAACTTATTAATCCTATGGAATTTTGCTCTTTTCCCCTCATTTCTTCCTCCAATGTTTTCGACCCTACCTAGTGGGCTTTCAGTTGCTCTCCCAGTCCACTGTCCTCACCTGTGACATTTCAGTGGTATGGTGACTATAGAGTCTCTGGTTTTTTTTTTTTTTTGTACACATAGATAAAGCTGTTTTGTACTTTAAAACATTCCATTACATTGCAAATGCTCCAAAAGTTATGTTGTTAACTAAGCAAATGGCCTGAAGTTCAGGGAATTTCTTCCTAAAGACTCGTTTGCACTCTATTAACTAGATATGCTATAAAAATTCTGAGCTTACTTTTAAAACAAAACAAATGCTCAGAATCTTAGACAATTCTTAATTTATTATATATGCCAGTCATCATTATCAGCATTTGAAAAGTATGACTTGATAGTCATCTGTGGTGATAGCATGTATTTCTAATAATAGTTAGCAGGGACAGAAATAATAGCTGTAGTAGTGACAACTTTGAATACCCTATAGAAATTGAGGACCAACACACTGTTTATTTGTTCCAAATAGTTAAATCAAATTTTGCCCTAAGCATCTTAACTTTCTGTTGTGTCATTACTGGCGATTGCATCCAGGAACATTCTATCTCTGAGCTATATCCCCAGCCCTATTTTATTTTTAATTTTGAAGCAGGGTCTCACTAAATTACTGAGGCCCTCACTAAATTACTGAGGCTGGCCTCAAACCTAGGATCCTCTTGTCTTGGTCTCCCAAGTACTAGGATTACAGGCATGCACCATCATGCTTAGCTGCCCTAAGTATCTATCACCAAAACATACTGTCTTGAAAAATCCATAACTTCAGAATTATTCTATTTTGGGGACTCTTCCTCCCCATGTCGTGGGCGGGGGGAGCTGTTTTTGTCTTCTATCTTTCCCTAACTTAAAATAAACTTTCATATTTTGAAAAAAAATCCATAACTTAAAAATTACTTATATCAATTACAATTACACGCCTCATTTACTACTTAGGGCAAATACAGTGTTTTTATCCTCAAGAGGCTTTCTCATGGGAATTATTTCATTTTTATAGTATTGGAACATTATAACATTACAAATAAACCCCTGTTATACCACCTATCTATTTTTTGCGGGGGGGGAGTTACTGGGAATTGAACCCACAGTCCTATTTTATCTTTTATTTATTTATTTATTTTTTTTGCGGTACTGGGGATTGAACTCAGGGGCATTCTACCTCTGAGCTTTACCCCCAGCCCTATTTTTTATTCTTTATTTTGAAACCAAGTCTCACTAAGTTGCGGAGTGCCTCACAAGGTAGCTGAGGCTGGCCGCGAACCCGGATCCTCCGGTCTCAGCCTCCCGAATGCTGGGATTACAAGCGTGCGCCACCACGCCTGGCTCTTATCTTTTATTTTGAAACAGGGCTCCACAAAGTTGCTAAGGGTCTCTCTAAATTGCTGAGGCTGGCTTTGAACCTGTAATCCTTCTGCCTCAGCCTCTCAAGCACTCAGATTGCAGGCTCGAGCCACCACACCAGGCTCTTTTTTTTTCATTGTGGTCCTAGGGATTGAACCCAGGGGTGGTCTACCTTTGGGCTATAGCTCAGGTCCTATTTTATTTTTTATTTTGAAACAGTCTTACTAAGTTGCTGAGGGACTAGCTAAATTGCTGAGGCTGGCCTTGAACCTGTGATCATCCTGTTTTGTACTCAGCCTCCTAAGTACTAGAATTAGAGGCATATTTCACATTGCTTTACTGTACCACCTATCTTAATACAAGTAGACATATAGCTCATATCTTCATGTGTTTTTTAAATAATGTGAACTCATACACCACACACACACACACACACACACACACACACACACTCACACACACACACCATATAACATAGTCTTAAATGATTCCTCTTTTTAAGGAAATGATTTACATTCCTGAATGAACAAAGTGGAATGATTCGCTATCCTTCCTCCTCATCTTCTCTCTTCAGGAGATTTATCTCTTGCAGAGACATCAGCACTGTCTACATCAAACATAATTAGATCTGAATGTCAAAAACACATAAACCTAGCATGGTGGCACACACTTGTAATCCCAGTACTTGGAAGGCTGAGACAGGCGGATCCCAGGTTCAAAGTCAGCCTTGGCAACTTAGCAAGGCTCTCAGACACCTAGTAAGACCCTGTTTCCAAATAAGAAATAAAATCTGGCTGGAGGTGCAGCTTGGAGGTAGAATGCCTCTGGGTTCAATCCCCAGTACAAAAACAAAAAACAACACACACACACACACACACACACACACACACACACACACCCCTAAATATTCAATGCCACATCACATTAGCATTCTCATCTGATAGATATTTTCATCTTCTAGGCTTGAAGTAATTGATATTTTCTTAAAACATCATATCTACTCTCTTTTATGGTCTTCAAGTCAGGAACTACTTTAGTTCTCACTATCTTTACATACATACTCTTAGTTGTAGTTAAACCAATTTCCTTAGTGTTCAAATATATAATCTATAAATAGAAAACTCGATCATTCTATCTCTATTTTTGCTCTATATCCTTTTTTTTTATTGTGATAATTCGTGCTTTGTATTTATACATTTTTGTTAGGTACAAATTGATAAAGACAAATGTGCACACATTTCTCATCTGACTCTATCCCCAATTCCCACCCCGCTCCCTCACCCTCCCTCCCTCTCAAGTTCAGTTCAGTGAGTGGATTACAAAACTATGGGATATGTACACAATGGAATTTTACTCAGTCATAAAGAAGAACAAAATCATGTTCTTTGGAGGGAAATGGATGGAACTGGAAAACATTATGTTAAGTGAGATTAGCCAGTCACAAAGAGTTAAGAAACATATGTTCTCCCTAATATGTGGATATTAGGGAGTAGATGGGACATAAGAGGGTCCCCAGATGAAAAACGTAGAGACTCTCGATAAACAAAGAAGTGTGCTCTATATTCTTATCAGCTACAAGTTACATGTTGTTGAGCCAGCCTTTCTGGCTATCAGATTTTCTTCTGTAAAAGAATTGGGTGTTGCTAAACAAACTCTTCTGATTGGGAATACAATCCTTACCCACCTATGGCTCCTTAATCTTGAAAACTTGTCCCAGGGCACTACATAAAAATGGGGTTACTGAATACATTGTTGGTGGGATTGCAAATTAGTGCAACCACTTTGGAAAACAGTATGGAGGATCCTCAGACGAATGGGAATGAACCTACCATATGATCCAGCAATACCACTTCTGGGTATCTACCCAAAAGAATGGAAACCAAACTATCAGACCAACACATGTGTAACTGTGTTTATAACTGCACAATTCACAATTGCCAAACTATGGAAACAGCCAAGATGTCCATCGACAGATGAATGGATTACAAAACTATGGGATATGTACACAATGGAATATTACTGAACCATAAAGAAGAACAAAATCATGTTATTTGTAGGGAAATGGATGGAACTGGAAAACATTATGTTAAGTGAGATTAGTCAATCACAAAGAGTTAAAAAGCATATGTTCTTCCTGATATGCGGATGCTAGGGAGAAGATGGGGCATAAGAGGGTCTCCAGATGAAAAAGGAGAAACCCGAGATGAACAAAGAAGTTGACTTAACTGAGGGGGATGGATGGGGGGAGGGGGACACTCTAGTGCACATGATGTACTTTCACAAATATATCAAGGTTAATTACTAAACTGACCTTGAGAAGGAGGGAGGGCGAGGGAGTGGGGTGGGAATGGGGAAAGGACTTAAATGATAAATGTGTGCATATATGCCTTTATTAGCTTGTACCTAACAAAGATGTATTATTACAATGCACCAATTATTATAAAAAAATAAAAAGTGGGAAAAAATGGGGTTACTGCACTCTCAAATTTTCATCTCCATTTAAACTTTTATGTTAAATGAAAAATGCATTCTATTTCTCAACCTAAAATTTCCAATTCCTTTGCCCTCTAACCATCACTTTTGTTTTATGTGTGGCTTTATCTCCTTTCTCGAATCAGGAACATTCATCTGTTCCCACTCTCCTTTCCCTCCAACTGATATCTAACTCACCTCTTCCTCTGTTGTGGCCTCTGGAAGTTTTGTCTTAGCTGGATATGGTGGCACATGCCTGTAATCCCAGTACTTGGAAGGCTGAAATAGGAGGATGGCAGGTTGGATGCCAGCCTGGGCAATTTAGCAAGACCCTATTTCAAAATAAACATTAAAAAGGGCAGGGAGTGTAGCTTTTTAGCAGAGTGCCCCTGGGTTTAACCCCTAATACTACAACATAAGTAAATAAATAAATAAATAAATAAATAAATAAATAAATAAATAAATAAATAAATAAATGGAGTTTTGATTGGCTTCCCAGCTGGATTTGGACCTTGTATCAGTAATGGAAGCACTTGGGTAAAAATGTCCTTGCCCTGTTCATCTTGCTTTGAATGGAACCATAGCACCCTGAGTCTATGTTTCTCTTGCCTATAGTTTTTATGCTTCTTGTTCAAATATTGTCCGTCTTTCCAGGCTCAGCTCAAGACCTAAGAATTCTAGGGAAACTCCCTGCACTGACTATATCTATATCAGCTATCACTGATCTTTCTCATTCCGGACTTTGAGAGTCACCACTTGCATCATAGCTGGCCCTGGATTATGAAATAGCGTAACCTTAGAGGCCATCTAGTCGAATGGCCTCATGTAAGATTCCACTCTCTCATATTCCTCACCAAGCCTTAGTTGGAATAATTGTGCTACTTAGGAAAATAGCCATTGTGTGTAGAATAAATCAAACAGCATTCTCTCTTCTGTAAACATTGGTTCTGAGGTATTACCAATGAATGTGTGTCAGTACATTTTGAGAAAATGTAAAATGATTTCCCAGGAGAGACAACAGTCCTGATGTTTTTCAAGGCACATCAGCTTGCCAGCTTTGGGTAAAGGATATAGCACAGAGATTCAGAACAAGGGAGAGAGGTGCTGTGTTTAATAAATGGATGGGGTGACTCCTAAGTCTGCGGTCTCCCAGTGGAGGAGAGTAGAGGTGAATGCAGAGAGTGCAACTTCTACTCAGCCAAATCTCTTTTCCTAATTTATAGATCATGACAGTGACAACAATGATGACAATACTAATAATGATGTCATTGTATAAGTGAGTTAAGCCTATCTAGGCTTGGTGATACACACTTGTAATCCCAGTATTTGGCAGGAGGGTGCAAAGTTCAAGGCCAGCCTCAGCAACTTAGCAAGGCCCTCAACAACATGACATGATCCTGTTTCAAAATAAAATAAATAGGGCTAGGCTTGTGGCTCAGAGGTAGAATGCCTCTGGGTTTAATCTCCAGAACCACAAGAAAAAAAAAAAAAAAAAAAGGCCTGTCTATATTAGCCCTTATACTGTTTACTTCTTCATAGGGTAGGACTATTAGCTCAAAGCCTGCTAATGACAAACTCAGACTTTTACACATCAAATTGCTTTGTTTTTTATTTTTATTTTCCCAGTTGCCTATTTTTAATTAACAAAAATTATACATATTTACAGCATTGAAACATGATGTTTATAATTTTTTTAATGTGTATGTGGTACTGGGGATTGAATTCAAAGGCAGTCTACTTCTGAGTTACACCCCTGAACCCTTTTTATTTTGAAATAGGATTTCACTAGGTTGCTGAAGTTCTCACTAAGTTGCTGAGGCTAGCCTTGAACCTGCAATCTTCCTATTTCAGTCTTTCAAGTACTGGGATTACAGGCATGTGCCACCATGCCTGGCTGGAAACATGATGTTTTTTAAATTTAATATTATCATTGCTATTATTATTACTATTATTATTATTATTATTATTATTATTATTTATGGTACTGGGGATTGGAATCCAAGAGCATTCTACATCTAAGCTAATTTTCCAACCTTTTTCATTTTTTAAATTTTGAAACAGAGTCTAACTAAGTTAATGTGTGCTAGCCTTGAACCTCTGATCCTTCTGTCTCAGCAGTCCAAGTGCCAAGTACTAATTTGTATTCTTTTTTTTGTGTGTGTATGTGGTTCTGGGGATTGAACTCAGAGGCATTTTACCTCCAATCTACACCCCCAGTCCTATTTTTTATTCTTTATTTTTGAAACAAGGTCTCACTAAGTTCTGGAGAGCCTCACTAAGTAGCTGAGGCCGGCAGCAAACCTGGATCCTCCGGTCTCAGCCTCCCAAGTACTGGGATTACAAGTGTGTGCCACCACGCCCAGCTTAATTTGTATTCTTAATTGACAACCATTGTATATACATGTGTAGAACATGATATTTTTGAAGTACATATACTGTGCAATAGTTAAATCAAGCTAATTTCCAAATGCTCTAAGTATAGTCTCCCCCTAATTGTTTTAGCAATTCAGAGTCCTCCTGCTTGCTTTGCGTACCCCATGAAACTGCACCCAACATCTGCTAGACACAGACAAGATGACCCCTTTAGTTATAAATGACCCCAGACTGCTATTTCCCTTTAGTGCTCTCTTACTCAGAGACTCCTTAGCCTGTTGAGGAGCAACATTGCCTAGACAAGTGAGCCCCTTT
Organism: Graphiurus murinus; assembly: GCA_004027655.1. Lineage (NCBI taxonomy): Eukaryota > Metazoa > Chordata > Mammalia > Rodentia > Gliridae > Graphiurus > Graphiurus murinus. Next base: position 15,890 of record PVLC010019403.1, on the reverse strand, counting down.
CCAATTCCCCTTACCCTCCTGAGTTCCCTTATCCTCTCCCCGTTCTGGGTGTTGGCCTCGCACCATTGATTCTTGAAGGTCTACTGGTATGAGGAACTTTTTTGTGCAACCCTATCCTAGAGCTTCCCAAGAAAGTTTATTGTGCAATACTACCATGTTTTCCTTGATCACTCCTGAAACACCTTCACCCCTCTTCACCGACTCAGAGACAAATACCATCAACTGTTTCTTGAGTTCAGGAATATCCCATGCATGTGCAGGCATATACACATTGTATTAGTTTGCCATAGCTGGCATAACAAAAGACCATAGATTGGGTAGTTTAAATAACAGAAACTTATTTTCTCACAGTTATGGAGTATAGAAGTCCATGAACAAGATTTGACTGGTTTGCTTTCTCCTGAGTCTTTTTCCCTTGGTTTGCAGAGGCCACCTTTGAGCTCCATCCTTGAGTGGCCTTTCTGCTGTGCACTCACCCCTGGTGTCACTGTGTCCTCATCTCCTCTTATAAAGACATCAGTTAGATTGGACAGGGCTTACCCTCAAAGTCTCATTTAAATATAGTCATCTCATTACAGGCCCTCTCTCCCAATAGAGTCATTCTGAGCTACTGGGGCTTCACCATACAGATTTTGGGGGATACAGTTTATCTAATAATCCATATATATAAAAATATATATATACATATATATATATATATGTCTGTTTCCTTTAGAGGAATGTTAATGAATCTGAATAGTCACACTGTCCTTTGCTTTTTTCATTATCTTTGTTTTTTTAAATGTACTAGGGATTGAACCCAGAGGCATTCTACTTCTGATCTATACCCCTGGCCCTTTTTAAATTAATTAATTAATTAATTAGCTTATTTTTCAAATGTGAAACAAGGTCCTGCTACAGGTCCTGCTCAAAGTTGCTGAGGCTGTCCTCAAACCTGTGATCTTTCTGTCTCAGCCTTCCAAGTACTCTATCTTGATGGTCATCTTATGCCAACCAACAGTGATACATCCACCTTATTTTTCAAATGGCTGCAGGGTATTTCATTGTCTGATTATTCTGTAGTTTATCTTGCAAGAACCCAGTCGTTGAGTAATTCAGATGCTTCTCCTTTTTATTTCTTTTACAAATAATGCTACCATAAATATTTTCATAATTAGACTAACTGTTTTACAAATAGAGGATACTAGTTTACACTCTGATCAACAATGTATATGAATGACCTCCACATTTGCCATAATTCTACATTATCCAATGTTTAAATCTTTGTTAAGTAATTGAAAGAAATCACTCAATATAGCTTTAATTTGAGTTTCTCAATTGAGTGTAGAGGTTGAACATCTTTTCTTTTTTGGTGCTGGGGATTGAACCCAGGGCCTTTTACTTACAAAGCCCTACCACTGAGCTACACTCCCAGCCACATCTTTTCACGTCTAAGGCTCTTTGTATTTCATCTGAGTTACCTATTTAAATCTTCTGGTTTTTCCCCCCTTGGAGGAAAAGGACCAGATTGCAAGTCTTTCCCATGGTGATTTATTTGTCAGAGTTTCACATAAAGATAAGGAATGAGTCTCTTGTCATCTGTGGTTTTACAGGTGATGTGGATATAAGATGGGCCGGGAACCCTTGAGTCTTCTTGAGCCTTTCTCTGGAAAAATGGTTTCTAGAACCAAAACATCTCAGCTGTGGTGATGTGGGTACAGATGTGAAGCCTATTTTCCATCTGCATCCCTTTTCATCTGTTACGATGAAGATAATACTAAAAAGCCGAGAGAATTCATACCTTGAACACATTTAGTTGATTCTATGTCAGGTACTTTCTGGATCTTTAAATTTCCTACTAAACACATGATTGCATGAACTAAATGTATAATTACAGATTTAATAATTTAGCTCATGATACATTTCTTTTTTTTTTTCTTTTTTCTTTTTTTGGTATTGAGGATTGAACCCAGGGGCATTCTACCTCTGGGCTACACCCCCAGCCCAGTTTTATTTCTTACTTGGAAACAGGGTCTCAATAGGTTTCTGAGAGCTTTACAAAGTTGCCAAAGCTGGCTTTGAACCTGTGATCCTCCTACCTCAGCCTCCCAAGTACTGGGACTACAAGCTTGCACCACCACACCCAACTCTCATGACACATTTCTTTCCTAAAGGAAATCTCAATTTTGGTCAGTGGCAAGTGGAATCATCTTGTTACTCTTGTTGATGGGACATATCTCTAAACCCTAGTGATCTATTCAGTCACTTGAAAGAACCACACTTCTACCATTGGTCATTGGTCATGGATCATTTTTCCTGCCTGGTATCATCTCTTCCTTTGCATCTCAGCTTAAATGTCCTCTCCTCAGAGAAATCTTGCCTGACACTGACCCATCCCCAAGCCTAAATCATTCCTGCTAGATTCGCTCTCTCCTTTTGCCCCTTAAGCCCTGAACACAATTGATAATCACATATGCATTTGTTTAGCACAATGTCTGAAACATACTAGATGCTCAATAATGACATGAATGTATAGAATACAAACTCCTTTGGGTTCTAACCTTGCACATTTTTTTAAATGCCAAATTCCAAAGAAGCCATAGATATTTCTGTATATTACAATTCATGAGGCAACTATAAACACTGCCATAAAAAAACGAGTGTGGAAAAAACTCAGCTTCTCTAACTCATTTCCACCCATATTCTTGGAGAGACAAGTTCTCTGACACATCTCTGATGCTACCGTGTGGACTCCTTAGCAATCCTTGTCCATTTGGGACTTTCTACACATCTTATCTGATCCTGGAGGTGAAGAAAGTGTGAGAGAAGGCAATTAATATATCCAGGGCTCTGCTCCACTGTATAGTTATAGGTGAAATGTCTTTTTTATTTTTATCATTGCAACAGACTTTATGACTGCAATAAATAGGTGAGTGGTTTCTTCAAAGATAAACATCTGAAAGAGAGAGGCGGGTTACATCCTAAAAGCCTGTGATTGCTGTCAGAAATAATTTAGTGCTCAGGGCTCTGTGGGCCGACCCAAGTCCTTTGAAGAAGGAAAGCATGGTACTTGCACCATCCTGGGTGTCCAGAAACCACTCATTTATATGAGGTGCTCTGTAGTGCTGCTCAATGAAGGCAAGAAGCCTGAACTTGGTAATTGAGAATGAATGTCAAGTAGTGTCAAGATGCCTCAATTCATAAGGCTGATAACTCCTTCTGTGATTGCATTTCCATTTTTACAGCTGCTTCAGTGGCCAAGTTCACCTGCCTTGTTTGGGGAAGTCTATATATTGTAGGACTCTTGGCACTGTCTGAGAAGAAGCTAGCATTTTGGATTCATTCTAAGGGTTGTGGAATTTTCCAACTATTATCAAGATCAATTTTGTAAAATGTGTGAAGAGGTAGAAAGGAGATAGGAGGCAATTTTTTTTTTAAGACAAGAAATAAGGAAAGGAAAAAGACCAAGTTTTGCACTACTCTAGTAATCACAATTGTTAAAAAGTATTGATACTGACAGTGTGTTTCTTTGGGAGAAAGAAACCTCTTTAAGTGAAACGAAAATATACAAGTGATTCAACAATGGTGAGGAATGAATTCAAATTCTAGAATGGTCTGGAACTCCAGCTGCTTAAATGTACATAGATACATGATATCCCTAGAGTATAGCTCAGGGGTCAGTAACTTTTTCTGTAAGGAGCCAGATAGTAAATATTTTAGGCCATGCAGGCCTGATGGTATAGTGGACTCTGGCATTGCGCAAAAGCAGCTATAGACAGTATGTGAATGAATGAAGGTGCTGTGTCCCCACACATAGACACCAACATTTGAATTTTCTATCATTCTATATCATGACTTTTTAAATTATTTCTATTTGCAAATGTAAAAAAAATTCTTCATATGTGTGTCATATGATTAACAGGTAGAGTGCTAGATTTGATTCATGGCTCAGAGTTTACTGATCCTATGTGCAACATGTGGTAGATGTTACACATCTGTCCCTGAGTCTTTTCTTAAAAACAGCTATATTTCATGGATACAGGACAGGAATTGAATTATATTTAGCAAGGTCATTAGCCAGACCTGATGTCTGAGTCTCTGAGCTTTGTTCCACTCATAGTGTCTGTTTTCATCAACAACTTGCTCCACACATGGATTCCCCACTGCCCACAGTTAGTAGATAAAAAGAAGCATGAACCATCTCAAGAGTGCTCCCCTGACCCCTTCTCACCCTCCCCAAGTCCCCTTGGTTCTCTGGGACTGATCTGGAAGTCAGAGTGACATGGAAACCACTATGCTATATGGGACATAATTGTAATTGATTCAGTGATCCTTCTTAAAAAGAATGAATGGTGAAGATTGGATAGTAGTATGTAAATCTGTGATATGAAAAATTTAGTTTAACATCATATTGTTTATATCTGAAAGGTATGTCTTCCTCTGCCTTCTTTTTTCTCCCTAATTATACATAATTGATTAGCATAGCTTACTTTAGAAGTTTTCTTTTTGCAGGGGGGAGTCTATAAATGACACATTTGGGACTGGGACAGTCTTTTTTTCCCCTAATGTTATACAAATTGTATTGATTAGCAAACAATATGGAAATAAACCAAATATATTGAATAATTATTTACCTTTTCCTTAACAGTAGAAACCTAAGATTTTAGTAGTGGTGAAATTGTAAATAGAAACAAAACAAAATACAGAAGTTGTTGCCACAAAAGCAATCTGGGAATCCATTTTGTGAGACTGGAGCTACTTTAAACAGATCTTAACTTAAACTTTTAATTTTGTGCTGACTGCATACTAAAGGGTGGTAATGATGAGACTGATATACATTGAATTGCAGGATTGACTGTTTAGTCTAAGAGAGGCAGTGAATAAATAAAGCAAGGGAAAATCTGAAACTCAAGAAGAAATGCTGCTTTTACAAACTGCATTTTAATAGTTTAAGGATGTAGCTTCTGATGTGGTATGTTTAATAACTAAAAAAATAATTTTGGGGGGCAGTGTATGTCTTTCACAGTTTTGCTCTACCAGTATTCTTACATCTTAGAGAGCAAGTGGCAAAGGTCATCTTCCCTTTCAAAGCATTCAATGTGTCCTAAAAAGATCGAGATTAAATTGTATCAATAATTTGGATAAAAGTTTCATGCATTTATTTACGTATTTCCAATCACTGATTCAGTTAATTACCTAGATTTTCCCCAGTAACAAATATCCTGATAATGGAGGAGGTCTTTGGTCTTTCTTGGATGTCAGGCATTGTCCAGGTGCCTGAGGCTGCTTAGCATTTCTATGACACTTTAGAGATGCTTTCAGACTTTGGGTAGCTAACAAGCTGTGTTTTGTACAAAACTAAGGATCTTAATCTGATCAGATGGTGGTGCTGAAAAGCGCCCTTGGTTTTTAATATGATGATCTAATACTAGGAAATTGCAGTCTCTTGTTATTATACTTAGATCAAGACATTCCATTCTGGACATGGACCGTAACCTCTGTAGACCTTATTTTCTCACTAGAGATCAGAGGATCTCTGGGCGATAGGAGCAAATTTAAATGACTTTGCTTTGTCCACAAGTATTCCTTTCTCCCTACTCCCATCCCAATCACATTTTAGTCCAAAGCAGAGCTTTCATAGATAAGTGGATGGTTCATGTCAATTACAAATCACATCATAACTTCATTCCTTGTGGTTGATCTGAGCTAGATCTGTTTTTAAGTACTGATTTATTTACAGGCTTCCCATTCACCTCAATGTTCTGATATTCCTGACCATAAGATGGTGGAACTAGTACTGATCATATGGAGTCTCCAAAGTTCTGATTAGAAATGCTCGTTAGTTCTTTTGAGTCTCACATGACTGAGGTGAAGTAGTCAGCCTTTGAGAAGTCCCTGGGGTGCTTTCATTATCTTTGTGGGTTTACTGCTTGTTCTGTTCATTCCCTCAGACACTTTTAATAGTTCTTGTCATCTGGTACTTTTATTTTCAAAAGTAGGTTTTCTGCTTCTGTCCATTACAAAAATGATCTTACTTTTCCCATTGCTTGGTTGATAAATTCAGTAGCATACTGTATGTATGCATGAATGTATTGGTATTAGGGATACCAATAGGGTAAGAGGGTGTTCTACCTCTGAGCTATACCCCTAGCCCTGTATTGTTGTTTTTTTTTATTTTGAAACAGGGTCTCACCAAGTTGCTGAGGCCCTCGCTATATTGCTGAGTTTGGCCTTGAACCTGTCATCCTCTTGTCTCAGCCTCCCAAATAGTGGGACTATAGGCATGCATCACCATGGCCAGCTTACAATACTTCATTTTAACACAAGAGAGGTCAAAATTAAACAAGAAGTTAGGTTAAAGAGAGTCTTAGTCAAATCAAACTGGGACTATAGGCATGCACCACAATGACCAGTTCACCATACTTCCTTTTAACACAAGAGAAATTAAAATGAAACAGAATCTAATCTAACACAAAGTTAGATTAAAGAGAGTCTTAGTAAGCCAAATCAAATCATAGTCAGGAATAATAACAACCTTTCTGAAAAAAAAGTTTATCTGAGGGATCAGCTAAATATGTCCTCATTGAAATAAGTCAAATGCAAAGGTTTCTACCTGAGTAAGTTAAAAAAAACTCCTCTCTTCCTTCTGTCAAAGCTTATTTTCTTTTCATCATGTAGTCATTTTTTTGGTGACTAAAAAAAAAAAAATAAAAAAACTCCAATTTTCTTGGCTTGTCATGTACAAAATTATTTTTTCCCAAAAGATGGCTTAAACTTAGTATTCTTCCCTTTTCTTTATGTCTTTTACATGGTTTGTAGAATTCTTTTTTTCTTTTCTTTTTGGTACTGGAGCTCAAACCCAGGGTGTTATACGTGCAAAACAAGTGCTTTGCTACTGAGCTACATTCCAGCCCTATAGAATTCTTTTCAGACTAATATTTTTAGAATATAAATGTAAGCTTTCTTTTGGATCTTTAAATACTACAATATAACACAGATACAGTCAATGCAAAAATAAGCAAGCAAACTCAGTTTTGTTGTGGATTCAATTACCCAGGTAACTCTTGGGCATCAAAGACAGGTTTTCTTCTTTCTTTTCTTCTTTTTTCTTGTTACAAAGAGAACTTAAGTAAAAATTGGAGGATGCTGCAGCTGTTAAAAGCTCTCTGAAGCCCATTGAGCAAGAACAGAGCTGTTGAATAATGCAGACAAGATAATGAGCAGCAGACAAATGATCCCAGGAGGCTCCCTGCTGGGCCTGGGGAGTGGATACTTAGAGGCTAGATTTATTATCCTAACATCTTTTGTGGTGACCTCCAATTTATTGGAAATACCTGAGACATTTATAAACTGAGGATTCTTCCCCTTCCACCAAAGAACACTTACTCATCTTTTCTTCCTAAGCTTCCTGAAGCTACATAGCAAAGTTGCACACCCCAAAATTTGCTCTTTGAAAGAAGAAAATTGAGAATAACTAATCATGAGAAGAGAAAAGAGCCAGGAAGGTAACCTTGTGGTCGATGTGTTAACTGAAGTCTAAATGTGACTCCCTAGACTATAGGAAAGCAATCTAGACATCAGGCTTTCTTGTTTGCTGGAAATGGCCAGCAAAGTTTACACCCTCAGTGATTAAATTTAATCATACGGCACTTTAGAGGCACAATCTATTGCTAAACAAATCTGGACTGTTTTGTAGCAAAGACAAGTATGGGAGATATTGTATGGTAGGATTATAAATTGCCTTTGACTTAAACTGAGCATTCTCATGAGACAGTTTTTGACACGAGACCTATTCTTTGAATGTAAATAATCCAAGTGCATTTTATACAGTCTCACAAATCCATTAAAACCTTCAATTCGAAGTTAAAGAAATTATTTCATAGCCTGGTGTGGTAGCACACATCTGTAATCCCAGTACTTGGGAAGCTGAGAAAGAAGGATGGTATGTTTGAGGTCAGCCTTAGCAACTTATTGAAGCACTCAACAACTTAGTGAAACCCTGTTTCAAAATAAAAATAAAAAGGGCTGGGAATATAGCTCAGAGGTAGAACATCCCTGGGAAGAAAAAAAAGAAAGAAAGAATTCCATAAAGGAAGATAAATTTCCAAACCCATGATCAAAACTGTTTGGGAAAATTTTGAGCTATCTTATTCACTTTTAAGTTATATTATAGTCTCACATCATAATGTAAATCATGTTGACAGTGACATACATGCACACAGCACTTGGTGCCCCCCTTCCACATACAGAGTACTGAGATCGACATTGGTATTTTCACATATGTGCACATAGCCAATGACAGTAATTTTCAATAAACCTTACTCTTCCCCTCTGCTTCCCTTAGACCACCTCCTGGCTTCACTGAGGTTTCTCCTCCATTATCTGGAGTCCCTTTGGTATCCCAATTACTCCCTGGGTTGGGCATATTAGAGAAAACATATGACCCTTCACGTTTTGTGACTGGCTAATCTCACTTAATATAATGTTCTCAAGGTCCTTCCATTTTCTTGCAAAGACATAATTTTGTTCTTATTGCTGAATAAAATTCCATTGTGTATATATCCCATAATTTTGTAATCCATTCATCTGTTGATGCACACCTGGGTGGGTTCCATAATTTCGCTATTGTGAATTGTGCTGCTATGAACATGGGTATGCATGTATTACTGTAGTTCTCTGGTTTCTATCTCTTTGGAAAGATACCCAGGAGTGGTATAGATGGATCATATGGTGGATCCATTCCCAGTTTTCTAAGGAATCACCACACTGATCTCCATAGTGGCTGAACTAATTTGCAGTCCCACCAATAGTATAGAAGAGTTCCAATTTCCCCCCTTCTCACCAACATTTATTATTTTTTGACTTCTCGAAGACCCCATAGCTAGTTTCTCAACTGTTTAGGAAAAACAAAACTGACAGAACCCTACCTGACTTTAAAGCTCAATGGTTCTTACCTACCTGTCAATTTACCTTACCAAGGTTTTAGAGTTTAGCCATATGCTAATTATGTCAATACATTAATGTAAGATAGCAAAATTCTAATGACCTTTGTTAACCAAAAGATACTGCTCTATGTGTTTATTTATTTTATATCCATCATTTCAATAATATTAAGAAAAAGGAGAGAGCTGGAGTATAGCTCAGTGGTAGGGCACTTGCCTAGCATGGATGAGGTCCTGGGCTTGATCCTCAGCACTTAAAAAAAATTGCAATGTTGTGCTAGGTGCAGCATACATCCTAGTAATTCCAGTGACTCAGGAGACAGAGGGAGATCACAAGATCAAGGCCAGTCTGAGAAATTTAGCAAGACCCTATTTAAAGATAAAATTTTTTTAAAAGGGCTGGGATATACTGCAGTGGTAGAGTGTCCCTGAGTTTGATCTCCAGTGCTTCTAAAAATAAAAGAAAAAGAAAAACAGAGTTTGGGAAAAATTTTAATATAATTGACAATACTTAAGTCACTAAAAATCTTTTTTTTTGGTACTTGTATATGTGAGCAAATAAAATAGAAAAGTTTTAGTTTCAAAAATGGATTGAACTGAATGCCATTGAGTGAAAATCTAAAGTACTTAGGAGCCTTTCCCCATCCCCCTAAGATAAAATAGAAAGAAAGGAGTCATGGTAGAGCCTTGCTGAAGGCTGGTGTGTGTGTGTTGGGGGGGGGGGCAGGGTAGGATTCTTAATAACAATTATCTGAATTAAACTTAGTGTAGCTGAGATAAGATGTGTCCCATTATACTGCAGTAGGTGCTGAAGTAGCCCAGGTAGGTAAGCATAGAACTCTAAATGCCCAACAGTATCACTTTCTCCTCCTCCTCCTCCTCCTCCTCCTCTTCCTCCTTTTCCACCCCCCTCCTTCCTTCTACCTCTGTATGAATGAATTCCAAGTTTCTAACCAGCTGTTGTCTAGCTTTGGAATCATGATAATGAACTGATTGCATCCGCTGGTGCTACTGAGAGCACCCCCAAAATTTCTCAATAGTCAAACTGACAATGGACATAAACCAGATCACAGGCATTGAGCAACAATGAATGGAATTTCACAAATACATTAAGTCTCTAATAAATAAATAAATAATAAAAGATAAGAGAAAACATGAAATATACATGTTTAGGCAATAAACATATGAATTCATCCATTCATTCATCCTCATCTGTTCTTTCCACCTACTATGAACCTACATTGTTTTAGACAAAAGAAATTCTGTGGCAAAGTCTATGAGATCCCTGCTCTTGTGGAACATATAATTTTAAAGAGTATTTTATATATACACATATTAAATGGACATTTATTCATTCAGTTAACAACCAATTATTGTATAGCCACTCTCTGTGTTCTGGGGCGCTGGAGATAGAAGAATAAAATAACATCATTGCTGGGCATGTGATGCATGCCTGTAATCTCAGTACTTGGGAGGCTGAGATGAGAGGATCACAGTTTGAGGCCAGCAGTGTGTGGTAACTTAGTGAGACTCATTTTCAAAATAAAACATAAAATAGGCCTGGGGGTGTAACTCAGAGGTAGAATGCTCCTGTGTTCCATCTCCAGAACCACAAATGATAATAATGGCAACAACAACAACAATCACTGCTCATGAGCTCATATTCTGTTGGGCAGACAGGTAGAAAGACAAAAGCATTATAATATTTTGTTAAGGCTACATATAAGATAGGACTTCTAGTTAGACATGCTAAGTTAAACATGCACTTATCTCTACTCCCTCCTATGATGTTAAAAGAGTAAAGAGTACATGAAGACCTAATAGCAAAGAACAGGAAGATAGTGGAAGAACTAACAAGAAATTTAAAATTATGAAGAAGATCAATAACCAGCGTAAATGATCTAGCATACCAGAGAGAGTAGAAACCTAGACCTACAGAAATGGAAACTCCCCATAGGCAACCCCAGCAGAGAACTCTGAAAATGACAGGAACTGTCAGAAACAGGAAACTAATTAGATTGTCTGCCTTCTTATTGACTGTAAGAATTCTTTGTATATTCTGGAAACAAACTTTGCCAAATACATGTGTCATGCATATTTTCTCCTCGCAAATGGCGTGTGTGTGTGTGTGTGTGTGTGTGTGTGTGTGTGTGTGTGTGTGTTTCACTGGGGATTGAACCCAGGGTGTTCTACCTCTAAGCTACATCTCCAGCCCTATTTTATTTTATTTTATTTTAAACAGAGTCTAACTAAGTTGCTGAGACTATCCTTGAATCTGCAAACTTTCTGTTTCAGCCTCCCAAATCCTGGATTACAGGTGTATGCCACTGAGCCAGGCTTCTTTTCATTTTCTTAACTGTGTATTTTGAAAAGCAGATTTTTTTAAAGTTTTGTTGTGATCCAAGTCATATAAATTGTTTTCTTTTTTGGGTCCTGCTGTGTTATTGGGATACATCTTTGTGTATCCCAGATTTGCATAGATTTTATTCTGTTTTCTACTAATTAAAAAAAAAATTACTTCACATTTGTTGAAATTTGGCCATCCATTACAATAACCACTAGCTATATGTGGCTTTTGACAGCTTGAAATGTGGCTAGTCTAAATTGAGATAAATTTAGTACCTTAAGTACAAAATATATAAAAAAGAGAATGTTAAATATCTCATTAATATTTTCATTTTTGTGTGTGTGTGTGTGGCCCTGGGGATTGAACCCAGGGCAATCTATCTCTGAGCTACACCCCCAGGCCTATTTTATTTTTATTTTGAAACAGATCTCCCTAGGTTAATGGGAGTCTCACTACTTGCTGAGCCTGTCCTTGAACCTGCAATCTTCCTGTCTCAGGGGGCATGCACCACCACGCCCGGCTTTTTTTATCTTGATTATATACTAAAATAAGAATGTGTTCAATACAATATTTTGATACATTTAATGACTTTTTAAAAATATGGCAGAACACTTAAATTACATATGAGGATCACATTTATGGTACATATTCTTTTCTATTGCTCAGAGCCAATTTAGATATCCTTTTTTTTTTTTTTTTTGCGGTACTGAGGATTGAACTCAGGGGCATCTACCTCTGAGCTACACCCCCAGTCCTATTTTTTATTCTTTATTTTGAAACAGGGTCTCACTAAGTTGCAGAGAGCCTCACTAAGTAGCTGAGGCTGGCCAAGAACCTGGATCCTCCTGTCTCAGCCTCCCAAGTACTGGGATTACAAGCGTGTGCCACCATGTCCGGCTCGATATCCTTCTTTTAAATTACTACATCTTTTATCTTGTCCCAAGTAGCTAGATAACTACCTCTCTACCATACTGACGGAAGACAGTATGTTCTGGTTTTTTTGGTACTGGGGATTGAACCCTGGGGCATTCTACCTCTGAGCTACACCCTCAGTCCTGTGTTTTATTCTTTATTTTGAAACAGGTTCTCACTAAGTTGCGGAGTGCCTCACTAAGTAGCTGAGGCTGGCCGAGAACCCAGATCCTCCGATTTCAGCCTCCCAAGTAGTGGGATTACAAGTGTTTGCCACCATGCCTGGCTCAGTATTTTCTATTCTTGAATCAGAAAAGCTTTGGAAGCAGGGTGTGGTGGCGCACGCTTGTAATCCTAGCATTTGGGAGGCTAAGACTGGAGGATCCAGGTTCAAGGCCAGCCTCAGCTACCTAGTGAGGCACTCCGCAACTTAGTGAGACCCTGTTTTAAAATAAAGAATAGAAAATAGGGCTGGGGGTATAGCTTGGAGGTAGAATGCCTCTGAGTTCAATCCCCAGTACCCAAAAAAAAAAAAAAATAAAGAAAAGAGAGAGAGAGAGAGAGAGAGAGAGAGAGAGAGAGAGAGAGAGAGAGAGAGAAAAGCTTTGGACTTTGAAGTGTCAAGACCAACTGGTGACAGGAATGAATGAGGTGCTATATTGGAAACAGAGATATCATGGGAAATTTTAACACACAGGACAATGAAACTCTTTAATATTCGTCCCATGCTAGAGCTATCAATACTGGTATATGGATATATACCCGACGCAGAATGTTGATTTTTTTTTTAAGCAGCCTTTACCAAGGCAAAAAACTTACATAATGCTATTATTTAGGACTGTCCAAATCTATCTAAATTCTGACCATTGAGCAGTGAAACCCACTAGTTGACAAGACCCACTCATGCACACAGAGATTACAATTGCTTTTTAGTGCCTCATTCTGAATAGAAAAGAATCATCAAACACTTAACGAAAAATTCAAAAATGAAAGACAGAGATAAAAATAGAAAAATAAAAATTTAAAAAGGAATTCAGAAGGCATGAAAGTGCCCTGGCAGAAAAAGCATCCATAATTATTTTCCTCAGAGAAATAGAAATAAGATAAGATAATTTTTCCATAAAATGAGAACAAAAGGCAATAAAAGGGAAATTTTCTGTCAATAGGAAATTATAAATTAGAAATAGGATAGGAGAAATTAAAAAATTCAAAGAAGTTTTGAAGATAAAGTCAAGAAGATATACTATATGGTGGAAAAAGAGAGAGAGAGAAAATAGAGCATCAGTCATGTTACTTGATATTTAAATAATTTTTAAGAACTACTTGAGTCAGGTGTGGTGGTGCACACTTGTAATCCAAGGATGAGACAGGAGGATTGAAGGTTTGCAGCAAGCCTCAGCAACTTATTGAGGACCTTCACAGCTTAGTGAGACCTTGTTTTCAAATAAAATAATAAAATAGGCTGGGGGTGTAGCTTGGAGGTAGAATGCCAGAATGCCCCTGGGTTCCATCCTCAATATATATATATATATATATATATATATATATATATATAATTTATATGTAAAATTTATATGTAAAATATATATATATAATTTCTACAAGTGGAGAACTAAGTCCAGATAGAAAAATCTAGTGAAGGTCCAGCACAACAAATGAAAAAAAAGCACACATCCACTTCAGGACATGTGACTGTAAACTTTTGGTGCACTGGAGAAAGAGAAGATTCTGAATTATTTTGAATATAAGTAAACATAAACACCTCACAAAGAGTCAAGAATCAGAGTAGCATTGGATTTCACAACTGCAACATTGGAACGCAGAAGTCAATGGAGAAATGTCTTCAAAATTAAGAAGAAACAGCGTTTTCCAACTTAGATTTCTATACTGTGAAAAATTATCTAGTGAGAGTGTTGCAGATATTTGATATCTCCAAAAATATACTTCCCTACACATTTTTTTTTACAAAGCTCTTGTAGTGTGTAATCCACAAAAACAAGAAAGGAAACTGAGAAAGGAAAGTATGGGATCCAAAATGGGGGACAAAAGACATTGAAAGGTAAAAAGAATTCCCAGGATTGTGGTGAGAGGAGATCCCCAGTGTATCAGTTGTGCAGTAGGCCAAGAAGCAGCAGTCTAGAGGGTAGTAGGGTAGGGAGGAAGATGAGCTCCAAATGGACTGTGCTTCAGAAAAAAGAGAGAAAATACAAACTATAAGTGTCTGATATACTTAAACATATCAAAAAATTATTCTTCCCATCAGAGTTTGGGGATGCACTGATGATTATAGATATGAACAAAATAGGGACCAAAGAAGGAGGCAATTATTAACTTTAGGGGAAAAATTTTAGAAGATAGGAAAGGTAATTTACAGTATTGGATGCACTCAATCATGAATAAGATTTATGTAGATATGACCAGATAAACACTGAATATTTATCTAATAAAAACAGGATGAGCCGGGCATGGTGGCGCACACTTGTAATCCCAGCATTCGGGAGGCTGAGACCGGAGGATCCGGGTTCGCAGCCAGCCTCAGCTACCTAGTGAGGCACTCCGCAACTTAGTGAGACTCGGTTTCAAAATAAAGAATAAAAAATAGGGCTGGGGGTGTAGCTCAGAGGTAGAATGCCCCTGAGTTCAATCCCCAGTACCACAAAAAAACAAAACAAAAAAAACAAAAACAGGATGATACATAATTTGGTAGGGAGTAAAAGTAGGGGTGTGTGTGTGTGTGTGTATAAAAGAGAGACAGTGGGGTAGCATAGAGTTAAAGTCTCACTTTTCTTTGTAGATGCCAATGGATAATACTTAAAGAGTGAAATATTAGGAGAAAAAGCCTAAATAAATTGAAATGGTTATCACTAGGAATAGCCATACAAGTTGAATTCTGGAGCCCAAGTAAGTGGAATAGAGAAAAGTGAATTTGGAAGGTTAGAGAGAAGATATCCAGCATAGGATATTCCAGAGAGAAATAAGAAAGATCACAAAGAAAAGGAAAATAAAACAAAAATAACCAGAATTCTTAATCCTAGAGAACAAAATGATTGAAATAATTGAACACAGCTGGTGCAGTGGTGCATGCCTGGAATCCTAATACTTGGGAGGCTGAGAAGGAGGATCACAGGTTTGAGGCCAGCCTCAGCAACTTAGTGAGACCCTGTCTCAAAATAAAAAATAAAAAGGGCTGGGGGTATGGCTCAGAGGTAGAATGCTCAGAGGTAGAATGAGTTCTAGAATCTGAAGTTTATAGACTAGAAAAAAGCAATATTATGCACTTTTAAAAATCCTGGACTATAATGAAATGGGTTTTAACTCTGTAGATTAGATAGCATGACAATCTATATGCCACAAAGACACATGAAACAATTGAATGATTCCTTGGAAGGTTTTGAATCTTTTCTCATGATATTGATAGATTCCTTTAAGGATTATATAAATATTTCTCTTTTTAAAGGCAAGAGGAGCCGGGCATGTTGGCTCATGCCTGTAATCCCAGTGTTTGGGAAGCTGAGACAGGAGGATCACAGGTTCAAGGACAGCCTCAGCAAGTAGTGAGACTCTCATCAATCTAGTGAGACCCTGTTTCCAAATAAGAAATGAAATAGGGCTGAGGGTGTATCTTGGAGGTGGAATTCCTCTGGGTTCAATCCCCAGTACCACACACACACACACACACACACACACACACACACACAAAGAAAAAAAAA
>PVLC010019402.1:0-30707 GCA_004027655.1 Graphiurus murinus | reverse complement strand
GTATAGTTACAAAATTAGCTAACAACAGTAATCTTTCTTTAATATAACATTCAACTGTACTTCATAAGAAAAAAATCATTAGATTTATTCCTCTTTTGGTTCTGTATATTCACAGAATTTTCATTGATGTTGCAATAAATGACAAATATCTATCCAATAAAAATTAAACACAAGTGATTTTGGAATAATTATTTATAATACAATGCTATGTATCAAGATAATCATAAGATCAAAATCATTTATAATACTCTCTTTTCTCACTTCTGCAACTATGTGACATTGTGTGCTATTTAATTTCTCTGACCCACAGTTACCTTCTAAATAAAACATGATATTTTTGGAGGTGACTTCTAAAGTCTATCTACTATTATTCTTAAATTTTTTATTGCTAAGCCGGGTGTGGTGACACAGCTAGTAATCCAAGTACTTGGGAAGCTGAAACCGGAAGATCCGGGTTCGCAGCCAGCTTCAGCTACTTAGGCCCTCTGCAATTTAATGAGACCCTGTTTTAAAATAAAGAATAAAAATAGGACTGGGGGTGTAGCTCAGAGGTAGAATGTCCCTGGTTTCAATTCTCAGTACCGAAAAAAAATTGTTAGTGAAAGATATCACTCATCTTATTAAATAAAACCTACATCTTATGAGAGATTGCAACCATACAAGATTGAGGAAGGTATGGATTGTTGGAGGTGACTTCTGAAGTATACTATTATGTTTAAATTGTGTGGTTCTTCATGAGACATATCTCTACATTTGATTATTAAATAAATCCACATCTTATTAAAGATTGCAACCATTCAAGATTGAGGAAGGTCACAACATCAATAACACCAGGGACTTCATGTCTAATTGCTTTGCCACTGGACATAATGCAGATGATAGCACATTTATTTTATGGAAAATAAAAGGCAGAAACATTAAAACATAGCTTAAATTAGAAAAAGCTAATTTCTAGGAGATATATACCAAGTGTTATAAAAGATTATCAATAGATGATGTTATAAAATACTTTTTATCCTTGTGCCTTAAATATTATGTAAACTTATTCAGCCTTGACTATTGAAATAGTCTTGAAATTTTGAGGACTATTTATAATACTGTCATTAGTAATATGGTTTACATTATAATAAAAATACAATAAAATGTAAATTCTTGTGAATTATGCCAAATTTCTTAAAGTCATCTTTATTCTATGCATAGTTTAAAATTAATTCACAGCAATGATAGCAAAAAACAATCTTTTCCAACATTACTCTGGTGTCAAATTTCTAAAAAGGAATAAAATAGAAAATAAATACTAGCAATACTAAGGATATTCTAGAACTGCTAGACAAATCCCTATGAAGAACTGTTTAAATTAAGGCATTGTTTTAAAATATAGCAATTTTCAGCATCAATGTTTTCTTATTGAATCATATCTTATTTTAGACATGCAAACCAAATTCTGAGTGCTGTTTCAAGGAACCCCACTTCTATATTCATTCATCTAAGAAGCCTCTACTGAGCACCGTTATCCTTCACAACATTGGGTGTGATCATATCAGTGCACTTTCTTAAGTGATTGCTCATGAGCAGATTTAGAATGTTTTATAGAGAGAGCATCCTGACAGTGCAGAGCAGCAGTTCATCCTTCCCCAAGAATGTTTTTAAATGCCCTCTCTGCCATTGCTTAAAGGAGAATTTTGACAAATGGCAAAAAAAAAAAAAAAAAAAGAATATGTAGCAAATAAAGCAGTGAAACATCCTGAGAGAAAACAGAGACTTACAAGAGTACTCTTCAGTTTTCTTTCACTAGTAATGTGGGAAGTCATAATTTTGCAAAGAATTTTAAGAGAAAGAAAATATAGCATAGAAATCAATCTATTAGAAACTTAGTAATGAAAGATCATTCTTTGTGTAAGTGAATAAGCAAAGTCTAACACAGATTCTGCAATTAGTTATAGGTTCTTAAAGTAAGTAGCAAGAATTTCAGACCAGATTACATAGAATGGCACAAAACCAAAGACAATTTAGATTGTACTTTGACATATTCTTTTCTTCTTAGACAAATTATAATCAGATCGTTAGTAATGAGGAGTGGAAATTTATAGCAGAACAAAATTGATGACATATCCCTCACTAAAGTGTTGAAGGTGTGGTTTTTTTCTGAATATATCATTTGACAACTTTATAAAGTTTCATGTTTAGATAGACTCATGTCCATGCAAACTCAATGAGGAGGTCCTTTGATTATCATCTTCAAGATCCCCATGCCACAATTGGGTGATTCAGACAGGTCGCACCTCTTATTTCATCTTATCAGTTGGAAAGAGACATGAGGTTAGGATGGTATTTTATGAGTTTTGGGTGGATGATACAAGAAGGCTGCCAATTAATTTTCCTGAAAGGAAGTACTGCCAGGGCAAACATTTAAAAGTAGTAGAGATTTTCTTGCTTTATCATTAGTCTGGTCAAAACCTAATGACCATGACTTACTATATTCCCCTTCCAGCCCAAACAAGAGTCCTTCACTCAATATACTTAACCGGTTAAGGGAAAGGAGGCAGAGAAAGAAAGAAGAGGGAATCAGGTAAGTATGCAATGTTTGGGAATATCTGTATCCCACTGACTGGTTTCATGGTCTAATGAGGAACTTGCAATGTTACCAATCGTATTTTCTATCCTGGTGACATTGGCAAGAACAAAGACATGGGCTTCTTTTCCCTTCCCTATTGCTTTAAAGTGATTTTTTTTTTTACAGATATGCATCAACTTGCATTACTATAGTAATTTTGAAAATTGAATGAAGTTGTTATTAATCCATTTTATTATTATAAATTATTTGTATAAGCTGGGTGTGGTGGCGCACACTTGTAATCCCAGTATTTGAGAGGCAGAGACAGGAAGATTGCAGGTTCATGGCCAGCCTTGTCTACTAAATGAGGACCTCTGCAGCATCATGAGACCTGTTTCAAAAATAAAGAATAAATAATAGGGCTGCGAGTGTAACTCAGAGGTTGAATTCCCCTGAATTCGATCCCTACTACCACAAAAAAATAAAATAAAATAAAAACTAAATTATATTTGTATATTCTATCATGCACAAAGCAGGAGTATGCATGTTCACATAACTAGGCAAATGATGGGAGTGTATAAGAAAACAGGAAATGAAAAGAATGATAGGATCTTGGGCCAACTGGCCATTTTCTGCCATTTTCAAAGAGGGCATATCACTTAGCTTCAGAAAATTGTTGTCATGTAAAAATATGTGCCAAGCATTTCTAATAATGTGCTCATTATTAGGAGAATCTATGAATCTAAATTATTTAAGCAAAAATTCATAATTTATGTATATTATGAACTTATTCAAAGTAAAAACAAGCATGGTGCATAAGAGACAGAAAAAAACTATAATTCGTATATTCAATTTTAGACCTAGATTATAGATGGTACTCAAAAACTATGTGGTAAAGAAATAACAGTGTGTTCTATTAACTTCCACTAAACAAAATTCACTAAATAATAGAAGAATACAAAACAACTGCATCACAGTTGTCTTATTTGAAACA
This sequence comes from Graphiurus murinus, assembly GCA_004027655.1. Classification (NCBI taxonomy): domain Eukaryota; kingdom Metazoa; phylum Chordata; class Mammalia; order Rodentia; family Gliridae; genus Graphiurus; species Graphiurus murinus. The sequence continues at coordinate 27,159 of PVLC010019402.1, read as the reverse complement.
TCACCAAAGAATGTATACTAAAATGAGATAATTCAAGGTAAGTGGATATGTAGGAATGTTCTGCAATAGTTTTAAAAACAATTTTATTTTAAGTTCTTACATGCATAGGTCATCAGTATGAATTTAATAAATTAATACTTGTGAATTAGGTATGATTTATTGTCTCAGTATTATCCTATTTTCTTTTGCAGAGGGTTACAAATCTTGTTCCATGAATCAACACTGCAATAAGTATAAATGTATCAACTAGAAAACTCTGAAATATATACATTTCCAAGTTCCATCTCAAATATATTTTGCACAGCATATCTGAAATCTTTTTTGTTTGATTTGTATAAATTTCCCAAATGAGTTCAATTTGCATCTAGAAATGATATGCAGAGTTTCAGGGGTTTCAGAAGAAATATTAGACATATTCACTGACCTCATTGACTTTATGCTACTCTAAAAATTACAAAGTGAACATGTAGAAAGACACTGTGACCAATGTAAGCTATAACACTATACAATCACACTTGGCATAGCCAAGTACTTAAGAACTTAGAGTAAGGTCAGGTACAATCTGGGATGCTTATTTGGACTACTAGATAGAAGTGAGGTGGACATTTGTAGGGATGTTTAAATGTGAATATGTGAGTTGGAAATGGAGAAGCTTTTGTGTTGGACAAATAATATGGCACAAAGGCTCTAAAAACAAAGAAATGTTGATATGTTAATAATACAGTAAGAACTTAGTCTAGATGGAGAAGAAATTCTGATTTGAAAGGTTAGAGACCTTGGAATTAATTTGTATAGTGGCTTAGATTCCATGCTAGGAGATAGTAACTGAGAATGATGAAATTTTCTTGGTTATAGGTATAAATTTCTGTGTGTGAAATTTAAGTAAGCATAAGATCATGAACATACAAGATATAGAAACAGAACTTAATAAGGGCAAACACAGCAGAAGACTGGTTCAACCTAATATAAGAAAATGGTGTTAAAATAGGTGACAGTTTTTATTTAATACTTGAATAAATGAAGGCTATAGATTTAACTTAGTGGTGTGTATATGGGTAATAATTTTCCTCCATGACATAGTTTCCATACTAATCTCTTTGTTTGGAAATTTCACAGTAACGTATTTAAAATTGAGTCTATTTTACAGTCTGGTCAAGTGATACACATACACCAATTATACTATGGTAATGAAGGTACTCTATGGCCTCTAGCCTGTATATACATCTGAAAATGCTGAAGAGATGCTTGAAGACAGGAGTATTGAAGAGAGGCAGACCATTCCACCACCCATCATGTGTCCTTTTGAGATTTCTCTCCCCATTTATTCACAACTTTTACAACAACAGTGATTTGCATAACCTCATGTCTCTCTCCCTGGTGGTTGTCAGAATGGTGACATAGAGGAGCCAGAAGAATAGTAGATCCTCCAAAATTGGAAAAGATGCTTACTTCTCAGCAAGTCCCAATAGTTTAGGCTGTATTTTCCTGAGCTAAAAAAAAAATTAATTAAAAGTTTGAATCTCAGATTCCTGTTTTATACATATGCAAGAGAGGAGAAGTGTTTGGAAGGATCTTGATATTTTGGGTACTCCTTACTCTGCTCCTTTTTTTGTCCCAAGGCATTAATGACACTACTCAATGTTCCAGAACAAAACTTTAAAAAGTGTTTTGTGATCCTTCTATCTCAGCCTCCCAAGTACTGGAATTATGAGGACAAGCCACAACACCTGGCTAGGTAAGGCTTTTAAATGGATATTCTTGAATGTTGAGCAAGAACAGGGATAATGAGAGATGTAGATATGAATGTCAGAAATATGTGGCCACATAATGGGAAGTTCTGTACATTTGTTTGAACTTTAATTTACCAAAACATAAAGTTAGTATAATAATACTTGCCACAGGTCAATGTTGCTAAAAATTATGTGACATTAAAATAGCAGAGAGATGCTTAATTATAGAGAGAGATAAATCAACAGTGTTATCATTACTAAATTACCATGGAAAAAATGATAGAGATAGAGGAAAAAGATTATCTAACAATATGTAGGGAAACCTGAAGAATAATTAGCTTTGCACAAAAAGGCGAGAGATATTCTTATATGTATTATTTGAAAAAGAGAGTATATTTAGTATCAAAATTGAAAGAATAGTAACCAGAGAGGAAATTAGAAAGTAGTGAGAAACAATTGTTCTCTACTATATTTCCAATCTTTCAAAGGTTAGCTGGTATAATTTTCAAATGAGAAATAAAGCTTAACTTTAAGAATAAAAAATGAATAAAGAAAAGTGATGGTTAAAGATTATACTGCAGCTTCAGTTATATTAAGATAGATGTTGATCACACCATTTAATGTTTAAGGGTGCTCCTGTCAATTATTTAATTTTCCTAAACCTTGGATCTCTCACTTATAAAATACCATCTACCTCAAAACTCTTACCATATGAGCTAAAGGACATACAATGGATCATAACTGTACCTGTGTCAATAACTCACAAAGTATCACCTATTTTTCTAGGCATGTTAAATGGTATAGATGCCACATCACTATTAGAATATCAACAATTTCTCATTGAAAGAAGAATTCAGTTTAGATGTCTAAGGGGTAGTGAATAAAGAGCAATAAACAGGACACACATCATCAAGAGTGTTTTAAGGTGGGTGGCTTTGGTTTTGAAAATGTTTCCATCACCCCCAAATTAAATAAGAACACACTGGAACCTCTAGATAGATATACTACCTATATTCATAAATCTTATATTTATTTTTTAAAAGAATTTAAATTATATAATATATATTATATTTGCATAATATATGATTGATTATAATTAATGAAATAAATTACCTATAGTTTAAATTATATTTAAATAAATTGCCTATCATTTAAATTTTATGCATTTTTTTGCTAATAAAACTTCTTTAAACAATACTTTGATAAATTATGCCTGTTTGCTTATTTTTGTAAATTATATAAATATATTGAATTTAGGAGATCTAAACTGACTAAATGATTTATAATAGTGATAGTGGTTTGTTAGCAATAAACAGTCATTACTAACTCTTGTGCATGTATGCACACAAACACATGCTTGCATGCCCACACACACATAAACACAAAGTGTTATTTTCTTTAGTGGAATTTATTTTTCTAATTACTCTGTCAGAAAAATTTTCCAAACAATTGAAAATAGGTAATATGTACACACACACACACACACACACACACACACACACACACACACACCGTATATACTCTTTAAGTGTCATGCTAGGCTTGACTTTCTACTGACTGCCTAAGTTTGTAAATTTTTGGAGCAGCACTTAAATTGTAGATGGTTGTCTGGTGGAGGGGCAAATATTCCCTTTCTAGTAGTAGAAGAGAAAATCCAAAAGGTATAATACTCTAGAGGACATTAGCCAGTTTTATATTAAAAATCTTTAAATTTCCTCTAGCATTCTTTATATCTGTCCCCTCAAATAATTTTGAACTAGTTGCAGCATTTTACTGACTCCCTCATTAAATAATTACTTGAATATCATCTTTCCTGTATGATCTTTTATATTTGCACAAGACTCATGCTTTTCAAACTTTTGAAAATCATTCTTTTTTTGTGGGTTTGTGTGTGGTGATAGATATCAAACCCAGGATCTCACACATACTAGGTAAGTGCTCTACCACTGAGCTACAACTCCAGTCCTTTATTTATTTATTTACTTATTTATTTATTTATTTTATTGCAAGATAGGGCATTTTTAAGTTGTCCAAGCTGAACTCAAACTTACCATCCTCCTGAGTCAACCTTCTGACTTTCTGTGATTATAAGTCCGTACCACCACACCCAGCTGAAAATAACACAAAAGTTATAAGGTTCCATATTACTTTTAAATACAGCTTAAAGTCTATGTAAAGGGAACTCCTTAAGAAGCTTACACAAGTAAAATTTTGCAAAACACAAGTAACCAAATAAATAAACACTCTGCAAACACAGTGTAAGTTGTAAAAGATACTCTGGTGGCAAAATAGACTCAACCTTAATTTTCCTCAAATAATCTATTGTTATGAGGGCATCAATTCTGCTGGCCAGACTTCTGTACTTATTGTCATTTTCTCTCCCTCATACTACAGGCTTAAAGATTTTAAAGTCTAGAATCCATACATCTCACTTCTCGGTTTATGCTTCATTATTGTTTATTAAAAATGTAACTTTTTCAAATTTCTAAATTAGTTAAAAGCATTCTCCAGTTACCCTATCTAAAAAGAAAGGCCTCAGCTACATTTGTTAACTGAGTAAATATTCATAAATCCCATTTTTAATACACCCTACTGAGTTTTGCAGATAAATTGGTAAATAAATTAGAGATAGAACATGTCCTCTCTAAAACCACACAGATATCTCTTTGTGTCTATCTATACTTTTTATTTATGTCTCAGTCAGCATTATTACTGATATAATCCAAAAGACCTAACCACACAACCTAAAAGAAAGAAGATTTATGTGTTACTTTTTTTTTTTTGAGATTCTGGGTTCAATCCATGTAGGGCCAGGGTCTGAAGCTTAGGACATAGTGGGAAGCAGAAAGAGAGAGAGAGAGAGTACAAGGCTCATATCTTACATCATTGATGTTGGACACAAAAAAGAAAGCATGAGGATGAGGAAAGATATATAATCTCCAAGACCATACCCATAGGGACCCTTTCTTAGTAACAAAGCCCTGCTTCCAAAATGGCAACCTTGTTTCCATGAGGTGTAGGGGTAAATTCTAAATTCAAACCATTACACTCTGTCCCTGGCCTCCTAGACTTTGGCCACTCACAATGCAAAGTGCATTTAGTCCATCTCTAAGAGTTCACACAACCTTAACAGTGTCATCATCACTCAACACTCCCAAAGTCCAAAGTCTCCTCTGAGACTCCAAGTGAACTCTTGGCTGTGAGCCACTATGAAAGAAAACACAATTCAAAACAAAAAGCAAGTTACATATATCCAATGTACAATGGGACAGAGTAAACATCTGCATTCCAAAAGGGAAGAATAGGAAGAAGGACTGGAACTAAAACAGGATAAAAATCCAGCAGGGCAAAGAATCCTGAGGCTACATTTCTGTCATCAGGAGCACATGGTGGTGAGATGTAATCTCCAAGGGGCCTTGGCAGTCCTGCCCCTGTGACCTGGTTGAAATTTGGGGTCAAGACTTTATGACTCCTTTGCCCTGGGAAAGTCAGGATTATGTGAGTGCTAAGATGGACCACAAGCAGGAAAAGTGGTCACTCCCTCTTTAATCATTGCTGTGGGATCTCCTATGGCTGAGCTTGTCAATGGCTGAGCCTGTCCCCACCATGGGCAGTGCTGGACCTGCCTCCACCAAAGCAACAAGGAAGAAATCAGAGTGCCCTTCTTCAAAATCACCACCCCTATTTCCATGGTTACAAACTTCCCTGACCCCATTCCTTTCTTTGTTTCTAATCAAGGCAGTGTACCTTCTTTCAGCCATGTTTCGTTCACAGCACCATCTCTCTGGACCCAGCTTTATATATGTCTTTCTGGCCAAACTGCAAATGTGTAACGCTCTCTGCTTCGCTTTCTGCTCCTGAAATTCAGTGTGCAATTCACTGAATGCAGACATTAGTATCCATAATGCAATTTGGATACTTTGATATTTTGAGGTTTCCTCTGCCAATTTAGTCAATTGTCTTTCAACTTGGCCTCACACAAAGTTTCAGGACATGGGAAAAATGGTGATAAGATTTTTTTTTGCAGTACTGGGGACTGAACTCAGGGGCATTCTACCTCCGAGCTACACCCCCAGCCCTATTTTTTATTCTTTATTTTGAATCAGAGTCTCACTAAGTTGCGGAGTGCCTCACTAGGTAGCTGACGCTGGCCATGAACCCGGATCCTCCGGTCTCAGCCTCCCGAATGCTGGGATTACAAGCATGCGCCACCACGCCTGGCTTGGTGATAAGATTTTTGCTAGAATGTAACAACAAGTGGCCTCTACTCCATTTTCCTATGGAGTCTTCTTTGCCCTTCAAAATCTCCTGAGCACAGTCAGTCTCTACCACTTTCCTTTTAAGCCCATTCTGGCTCTTCCAACTTCCTTTCACAAACTAGTTCTAAAGTGCTGGGCATGGTGGCACATCCTTTTAATCCAAATATTTTGGACACTGAGACAGGAGGATCACAGTTTCACAGCTAGCCTCAGCAACATGAGGCCCTCTGTAACTTAGTGAAATCCTGTTTCAAAATAAATAATAAAATAAGACTGGAGATGTAGATCAGACATAGAATACCCTTGGGTTCAATTCCTAGTAACAACAAAAAAAAAAAAAGGAAAGAAAGAAAAAGGGGAAAAAACAGCTCTAAAGACTCACAAAACACATGGTCAGATTTAGATATAGGAGAGACCCCACTTTTGTGGTATCAATTTCTTTCTGGGTCAGCATTCACACTGCTATAATCCAAAAGACCTGATCACACAACTTAGAGGAAGGAAAATTTATTTGCTCATAGTGGGAAGCAGAGAGAGAGTGCACTTGCAAGTAAGAATATATAATCCCCAAGGCCACACCCCCAGGGACTCCTTCTTAGCAACTAAGTCCCACAATTTGTTGCTTTGTTTCCGTAAAGGCTATGGGGATATTCTTAATCCAAACCATTGCAATTTACTAGCTATTAAAATTAGTATTTTCAGAGCTTGGCATGACGGTACATGCCTGTAATCCAAGTACATAGAAGGCTGAGTAAGAGATTGCAGGTTTGAAGCCAGCCTCAGCAACTTAGTCAGACCCTTGGCAACTTAGCCAGAACCTGTTTCAAAAAAAAAAGTAAATAAATAAATAAAAAGGGCTGGGGATATAGCTCAGAGGTAGAATGCTTCTGGTTTCAATCCCCAGTATCAAAAATTAAAATAAATAGTATTTTTAGGGAAACATGGTACTAAAATAAAATAGCAAATAATTCACATTGGAGAAATAATTAAGATAAGAGATCTATCTGAGATAGGCTTGAGAATTTTTTTTTCAGTTCTGGAAAAATTTAAATATAGAAAAATAAATATTGCTGAGGGGGCAGAGAAATCTATTGGAAGTGCAACTTTCTTCCATTCAAAGTGCACTGTTGATTATCCCTTCAACACACACACACACACACACACACACACACACACACACACACCCCACACACGCACACACACATCTCTCTCCCATAGCACCTTATAATACAGCCTTAGTTCTTCTTAGCAGAACACTAACAGAGCACTCCATTGCTCTCAAGTAGTCTTGTAGCTGTCTCTACTTGGTATGGCAATAGGAGATTCTCAGCCATACATAAAACTCAGCTCTTGCCAATGATTAGTTTGGTTCATGACTAGGCTTGGGATATAATTGTAGGCAATACCAAAAAATTACAAGAAAGCTAGCATCATTATCTGTTGCACTACTTTTTATATGAAATAATAGACTTTCAAAAGTCTGTTGAGCAAACATCTTAACTCATAGACCATGTTCAAGTGGTCTCTGATCCTTGCAAATTTAATTTCCACATAATTCCTTAACATATTATTTTCTGGTTTTACTATTTTGGTTCATAATTTTGCAATCTCTCTGTTTCTCTCTTTTTAAAATTTTTTTTAGTGTGTATGTGTGTGTGTGTGTGTGTGTGTGTGTGTGTGTGTGTGTGACTGGGGATTTAACCTAAGGGCATTATATATCTGAGCTACACCCCAGCCCTTTTTGTGTTTGAAACAGGATCCACTATATTGCTTAGAGCCTCTCTACATTAGTCTCTCTACATTGGTCTACATAGAGTCTCTTTACATTTGAAGCTGACCTCAAAACTATAGTTCTCCTAGCTGGGCATGGTGGCGCACACTTGTAATCCCAGCATTTGAGAGGCTGAGACAGGAGGATCCGGGTTCTTGGCCAGCCTCAGCTATCTAGTGAGGCACTCCGCAACTTAGTGAGACCCTGTTTCAAAAAATAAAGAATAAAAAATAGGGCTGGAGATATAGCTCAGAGGTAGAATGCCCCTGAGTTCAATCCCCAGTACCGCAAAAAAAAAAAAAAAAAAGAAAGAAAGTTCTAGCTGTTCAATGATCAAATCAAAGCAAGTCAGAAAGGAAAAAAAATTAAACAAAGCAGTAAACTAATATGTATTCTACTTCTATTTTACTGATACTGAAATTGAGTCCAAATCATTAAATTTTTTAAATATTGCACACCTACTGATTGACAGAGGTAGGATATGAATCCAGATGAATCTCATTCCAAATAAAAAAATTCTGTTTGTTGCACCATGCATATATATGTCTCCCATTGAAACAGATTTACACATATAAAAGAAAAAGCTTGAAATTTTTAAATAGTATCATTATGATATTGTCTACATGCCATATAATCAAAGAAGGGCTGCAGTTAGATAATGCAAATAGCTGCACATGGCCCCTTGCCTGCAGAATTACTCTTCCTGTACACAATCAATGTTGGGCATCTGACACAGCTCATAATAGGCAAGAACAACTACAGTTGGCATCTCAGATTTCTGGACTCAGGACTATCTATCCTATTGCTCTAGACTCCTACCTCTCTTTTGCTTTCAGTGCTTTCACTTCTCATTTCAAGCTGAGAACATATATCAGGATTAAGGAAATAAATACTATTGGTATTCAAAGAATGATCTAAAGCAATATCAACATCACCTAGAAACTTTGGAAGTGTTCTTACATGCTGTTGGGATGTGGAGTGTAAATTTGTATAATCACTGTGAAATCAGTATGGAGGTTCCTCAAAAGAGTAGGAATGGAACTGCCAAATTACCTAAGTTAGCTACACTACTCCACAGCATCTTTCCAAAAGAATTAAAGTCAAAATACTGTAGTGATATATGCATATCCATATTTATAGCCGCACAATTAACATAGTCACATTATGGAACAAACTTAGGTGTCATTCAATATACACACAATAGATTTTTACTCAGACATTAAGAATAAAACTATGCCATTTGCAATAAAATATATGGTAGTAGAGAATACTATGCTAAGTGAGATCTGCTAGTCTCAGAGTCAAGGGTTGTATGTTTTCTCTCATATGTGAAAGCTAGAGAGAAGCTAGGAAATGCTTATAAGAAACTTTAGATAAATTAGGGGAAAGACTAGTAGAATAATGGAATGGTATTAGGGGAGGGAAACAGGGAGGAAAAAAGGAGAATTGAGGAAGGAAGGAAACAGTTCAAAAAATATTGTGTCCATATATGAAGTTATTATCCCATATGAAAAATATCACTATTATATCAATAACATGTATGAAAAGGGAGGGGAGAACAGGGTAGGATGCAAAAGGAAATACACCAAGTGCTGTGTGCATGTATGTTTGTATCACTTTAAGCATCACTATGATATATGATTATGATGCACCAATAATAGTCTAAACGTAAAACAATGTAATTGTGCAACTACTCTCAAAGCATTAGTGTTAGACAATATTTCTCTGACTCACCTCTTCATTATGTTCAAAGCACAAGATGAAGATCAAGAAAAAAACAAAAGGGAAACAGAATCCCGCATCTTCTGAATTAGAATCTGTATTTTAACAAATCCTCAGGCGATTAGCATGCACAGTGAAATTTATTAAACACTGACTTAGAGATCTGAAGGATGTCCTAGTTATATTTAGCAGAGAATTCCTTCCCTCCAAGTCCTGAATATCATTTACTAATTTTATTGTAAAAATATCAATTATAACAATCCTTTCAGATGAATGATACACTACTTATTCAAATTATAAAAATAAAAGTATAAAATTTAAGAAATGCTTCATTTTCATAAAAGAAACTAGAAAAAGCAATATTTATCAACATGTATCATATACTATCTAGTTCACTAATTTTCTCTCCTTTATTCATTTAATTTCCTTTAACTTCACTACTATATTAAAAGTAAACTTAGGCCAGGCATAGTGGTGCATGCCTAAAATCCCAGTACTTGGGAGGCCAAGACAGGAATATCTCTAATTGGAAGCCAGTCTCAGGAATTTAGCAAGACCCTCAGAAACTTAAGACCTTATTTCAAAATAAAATAGGGCTGGAGGTGCAGCCTTGGGTTCAATCTCCGGTAACAACAACAAAAAGAGTAACGTGTACACACGCAGTTAATAGCAGCATTTTCCTCACTTGAATAATTAGAAAAAAAAGGTAAAAAATTTCAATTTGAACATTGGTACATTGATTCAAAAAAGTTAAGATTACCTAAGGCAGATGTAACCATAAAAATAATTTTATTTATTTATTTATTTATTTATTTATTTATTTTAATTGGTGATGGGGATTGAAGTCAGGGGCTTTCTACCTCCTAGCTACATCCCCAGCCCTATTTTATTTTTTATTTTGATACAGGGTCTCACTAAGTTGCAGAGAGCTTTTCTGACTTCAAGCTGGCCATGAACCTGCCCTATTTCTGTTTCAGCTTCCCAAGTACTGAGATTACAAGCATGCACCACCACACCCAGCTGAATTTTACTTTAATAGTTTTAATATCAGAGTTTTATCAAAGTAGAATGGAATGTGAATAAAATCTCATTTTATTTTTTACATTAAAATCATATTTTTCCTTTATAGGAATTGTGAAGAAAAAAAAATTTCTGTGTGCATTATTTGTGATTGGCGCTCACTTACAAAATCATGCAAAATATGTCCTGTTTTGGCCCTGCCTAAGAGGTGAGGTGCTAGTGAGGATGAACTTTCCCCTTCTCTACCCCCTACAATTCTGACTTAATACAAATTCTCTTCAATGAGAGGGTTTTCAGAGACTAAACATATAAAATGTATGGAATTATATATTTGCTCTTTAGTGCATGTAAGTAAAAGTATCCTGCAGTTTTCAACTCTTGCTCATTTTAGAGATAAGAATAAAAGTAGGAAACAGCACAATTGTGCTCCACCCATAGTAGTCTCTGTTTGCAAGGAAAGAATATTGCTGCTGAATTGAATCAACCCTTCAAAGTAATCAAAACAACTAAATTCCTAGAATATTCTATGAGAATAGAATTGCTTTCTAATCTGTATTGAGATACTACTCAATAAGGCCATTTTCTTATCAAAGCATAAAATTTGGGAACAAAATATCGTGTTTTAACAGGTACTATGAACATTTTAATTCTGTTAGGGACAAAATAATGATAAGCATGGATAATAGTAATAATCCTTTTCCCCCGAAGAGTCCTAGAAATCCTAATTTAGTGACTAGTAGCTACTCTCACTAAGTAGAAATACAGTAATTTAATAATCTTACCATAGCAGTTTCCACTAAAGAAAATTAACTAATTCATTATTGCTCATAATTTGCTGAGGCATAGCTGCCATATTTGTAAAATCAGCAGGTTCTGAGAAAAATACAAGTTTTTAAATGAATGTTGAATTTCCCCCTAAACACATAAATGATACAATTACTTAGCTCCCTCTAGTGCCAATTTCTAATATAAACTTAATTATAATAACCATATTCACCATGCAATTTTGGAGCAAATTAAAATTTTACTGGGCCACAATTAACAAGTAAACTTTCCAAGGTTTAGTAGAATGAGTTTGGGTTGCAAGCAGAGCAAGATTCAACTGATAACACTGTTTTAGGTAAGCTCACAGCTGCCAGGTAAAAATAATGTTATTTCTTTGCAACTTTCATTTTATATGTTTCAAATAAGAATAAACAAGCTCATATAGAAGCAAAATAATGTTGATTACAGGAATTAAGGCTTGCTTTTGAATATCTTTATACACCTCAATTCAACTATAACAATCTTACAACTTGTGGTTTGTATTGATTCATATTTAAAACAAATTATAATCTAACAAGAAAGAGAGTTTGTGTTTCAATAAAGTTATAGAGAATAAAATTTAACTTTCAATTTTAGATGAAAAGAAAACAGACAGGGCATATGAGTTTTTTTTTCTAAATCCTAAAAACCAAAACTTAATAAAATGACTTACTAACATATATATTTCTTGAAGATTTGATTTAGACTAAAACATATCATTAAAGACCTGTATTTCTAAGTAAAAGTAACATACATATTTTTTTTTCTTTTGGTATGCACTGGGGATTGAAATCAGGGGAATTCTGCCTCTGAGTTACAACCCCAGCCCTTTTCATTTTTTATTTTGAAACAGGGTCTTGCTAAGTTGCTGAGGCTGGTCTGGAGCATATGATCCTCCTATCTCCGCCTCCAGTCATGCGCCACTGCACTGTGTTGGGTACATTTTTCAAAAAAAGATGACAAATTTTTGAGGAAGATAACTGGCTAAAAATTGAATTTCACTCAATGAAAATTAAGTAAAATTGAGTTACCTAGGGAAACCTAATTTTTGATAATAGTGTGTGTATTCGTTTTATTATTTATTTTATAATATAGTATAAAGGTTAAGAGGGATAAGAAGATGTGTTTTGGAATCAAATGATATATATTTGAGCAATAGGACTGCTATTTTTTTGGCAAAGACCGATATGACTTCCAAATAACAGTTGTTATGAAAATTAAAAATCCATTTATAGAAAGCATACACCTGAATATGATAAATAATAACTTTTTCTATATGTTGGTAAATAAAAATGCTAATAGAATACAAATGTATAATTGAATTGCAATTGTGGCCATTGAGAACATAAACTATTCCTAACTACTTACACATTTCTAAGAATTACTGCTTTTTAAAATTACCTTATTTTTAGTGATATGTACATATATAAATATATCCTTTTGAATCATACCAAGTTGTATAATAAGAATATGCTTACAAAATTATAAAAAGATTATTTTACTTTAATAAGCATTTAATATCCTATGTAAATAATAAATTTCTTCTAAAAAATCAGTGATATTTTTGTGCTAAATCAAATAAATAAAAAAGTATAAGCTGTCTTTCCAAGTTGATTGCAGAGATACTACAAACAAGATTCTGAACATTGTATATCTGCAATTTGCTGTGAGTTTACAAAATCAATGAAAAGTAGTGATATTTTAGTAAGGCTAGATGACTGTGAGTGTAGTCTTTTAAACATTTGTATTTCTAAGTCTGAACAGATAAATCCTAGCAATTAAATATTTTAACCTAATTACATGATTAATATTTTAGAATTTCATCTTTCCTCTTCTCTTTTGATTCAATGAAAGAAACACATGTAAGTCATCAGAAAGAGAAGGCTTTCCTTTTAACTGGTTAGACACTATTTAGCATCCAGAATTTTCCATGAGGTCATTACTTTCTTATCTTATTTACTTGTGTCTATAACTCTGTTGATCAATTACACTTGCCCATTGTTCTAAGTGCTCCCTTCTTTTATAGCTGGATAGATTTGGGGGGGGCTATCAAAAGTGAACTGGGGACACATTTTAAGAAAACATCTCTTCTTAAAACTGGAAATATAAGCTAGGTTTATTTTCCAGTGGAAAACTAAAATGTGATTTTCTATACTTCTGAAAATTTTAAATAACTTCCAAAGAAGAAAGGTCAGCCTTCTGTAGCATCATGCACATGGAGAAAGTATAAATTCCAAGGAGGGAAAACAGAAGTTGGATTAGGAAGAAAACACTTATTTCACATAAGATAATATTCTTTGTCCTGGATATTTATCCATAAAAAGCTTCAAATCACTGAAACATTTGATATTGAAAATGAAGACAAGATAAAGAATCATAAGGAGAGAAGAAGGCCATGCAGTGTTGTCAGGGGACATTAGCAGAGTTAAGTAGTGGGGGTATGAATTCCATGAGTATGTGTGCTAAACTACTTTGGTGGATTCTTTCAGCAGAAAGTCAGGTAATCCTAGCCTATTGATAGACTAGAGGTGAATCACTATTGAGATGACTATAGTTAATAAGAATTACTTCTTAACTAGGTTCCAGTTTTCTTGGTCCACTCACCTTGTTTATAGGATATGGGTTTTATTGCCACAATGGAAACCTTTCAAAGTTAATTTCATTTCAGATATGAAAAATGTGGTTAGAATTATTCTAATTACAGAGTCACAGCCCAGAAAACAAATTCACTCATTGAATGTTTAAAGGAAAAATAATTCATATTTTCTGGAATAGTGAAGATGAAATTTACCTCATATTCTTAGTTTTCTGTAGGCAAGTGAGAATAGTGTTTTCAAATCATATTGATGGATATCATTTTGAAAGTTTCCTCATGTCACAGGGTCTTGCTTACACACAAAAACTAGAGTGAACAAGAATATCACCAACCATTATTATTACGGTTGAATCAAGGCTAATAGTAAGAATGACAATAGAAAAAGAGAAGTAGCTTTTTACTGTATCTTCTCAGGGCTTTTTTTTAGTACCTCACTTAGTTCTCCTAATAACCTTATGACTAAGGTATTATTATGTTATGAGGTACAGGTAAAGTAAAAGCAAAGATATAAGAATCACCTGCCCTGGGCTTTGTGACTCTAGAAAGAGACCCTTAGGCTGGATGAATTGCATTCTAAATATGGTATAAAATCCATAACTGGTAATACAATAATAATGAAAATTTACATGTATTTTGCAATTGGCATATTTTGAAAACCACATTAATTATTTTGTCTCATTCAATCTTTACAACAACTATCATTAGGAATTTTATCTTCTATTTAAACGAAAAATGAGAAGCCAGGTATGGTGGTACACACCTGTAATCTGAGTACTTGGAAGGCTGAGACAGGAAGATCACAGCTTCAAAGGCAGCCTCAGTAACTTAAGAAGGCTCTTAGTAATTTAGCAAGACCCTGTTTCCAAATAAAAAATAAAATAAGGCTGGTTCTGGGACGTTCCTAAATAATACCCGTAAATGTCCAAGGAGCAGTATCAATAATCTCAGTGTTGTTCTTCATAACCTGTGTTTTTACCCATACTACTTATAGTTCATACTTTCAATCATAAAGTTGTGCAATTATTTTTTTCTTTATATGTTGTCTCATTATGCTGCCCAAACTTCTGGGCTCCAGCCACTCTCCTCCCTCACCTTCCAGGCTAGTTGGGGCTACAGGTAGGCACCACTGTGGCCAGTTCACATTGTGCAATGTTGAGTTCCATTAAGGTGTTATCACTCTGAAATGTAGAAAAGACTACTTTCAAGTGAACCTTCAAATAAGAATGCTTAGGTTGAAAATTTCCCAAAGCCCATAAACCAAAATGTCTTCAACATGCATTACTTTTATCTCTTATAAAAGTTCCCTTTCTGAAAAGTGTCCCCAAAGCAAGATCTAGTATAGTTCCTTCTAAATCTATGATGCTATGTACCTCTATTATGCTACAGAGCAACAGAAAAAGTAAGTCTCTCTCTAAAATGCTTTCTAGAGATATAAAAGTTATCCCAGGTAATGAAACAATGATCTTATTAGCAACTAATTGCATTTCCTGTGTTTCCAATGAGCTGAACTAATGAATTGATAAATATTGAACCTTAGTTGTTTTATGGCTAAATTATACTCATAATTTCTAAAATGTGTAATATCTTTTCAATATAGCACTAACACCTGCTGCTAAGTACAAAAATGATTAGCCACAAACCAACCTACTATAGAATATCAAAATGCATTTGCCCAATGAAGAACTAATGGGAATTATGCAGATTATATTTCCTTCCCTGCTGAAGGCAACCAAGCTTCACATCAATAGCAAAATGAAAATATAACTCAAATATGAAACAACATATACACAGAGACATAACCAAATCCATTTCTGATTATTTTTTAGACATGTTTCTTTTTCATGTAATTATTTGGAAACAATGAGCTGACATAAAGGTTTATAGCATTTGTTAGGTACCTGAATACCTAAGTATTAATCAACTAAGAATATTATTCTTATATTTCATACCAAAACACATGTTCAGAAGTATAATGTAGATTTTGCATGCTAACAGAAACCAATTTTTACAATACCTTATCGTAATTAGATTTACTCTGTAACTTTCCTTAAAGCACTATTCTGCTGATAGCAAAAAACTGGTGAGTAAGAAAGTAATACACTCGGTTGATCAACTTTGAGAAGTAAAATGAATTATCTAAATCTACTCTAAAATTACTTCTGTAGAATTTGTGGGATTGAACAATTCATGGTAAAGGTAATGTTTTAGTAGCCATTTGTATAAAGCTAGCATGGGTTTCTTCTGCAGATAACAATACCTAAATGAGGAATACAGAGCAGGTGCAACATCTTTTTCTAGATGAGCACCACTGGATCATATGTACTAAAATATCTTTTTGCACTCTGAGTAACTGACAAAGAAAAACAGAGGCATTTTTTGAAGCCGAAGGTTTTCAACACATATTTAAATGTACTTATCTAGATATGTGTTTCTATTACTGAAGCTTCAGGACATACTTGCAGATTTTAAAACTACCACCTAATCATTTTGCTGAAAAACAGCAATGGTTGTACATTGCACAAATCATAAAGTCCTTTGCACAAACTCTGGAAAATGTCTTGTCTAAAGAACTTTCCCTAAGCAACAGCAGGGCTAAACAGATGGGCCATACCATATCGTAAAATGTCTATAGATGCTTTTGGGAGAAGCTGGCAAAATTATATCCAGAAAGAAATGATAAGATTTAATCTCACTGAATATCATTATATTCATTTGCAGAATACTAGGAAGACAATCTTAACTGCTCTCTATCAACAAATGTAAAAAGATTGTAAGATCAAACCACTTAGCAGAGTATACCTCTCTTTTCATAAAGTAAAATAATAAAAATAAATGGATATAGTGAAAATCATTGCTTAAAATCAGAAAGATTGAGGACATAAAAGAAATTAGAGCAATGCTTTTTGAAAATTATGTGTTCATTGTATAATAGTTATTTATTATAATGTCTTTCTCTGTATTATATTGAATAATTTTCTGTTTATTTTTATACTGATATTCTTCACATTTACTACAAGAATTTGCCTGACCAATTGTATCTATAAAAAATGTTTGGAAATCTAAGAACTAACCATTTTTAATTCACCAATCTTGAAATTTACAGTTGATTAGTAAACTTGAAAGTGTACTGTGAAGTTCAATTGAATCTCACTAAACACTGAAATAATTCATTTGATTTGGGGCCATCCATTCCAGTAATAGGAAGTTTTACACTCATTGTACAGGGCAACTTAGATCATTTAAATACATTCTTAATAATAAAGGCTGACTTTTAACTAGTTTCTACAAACCAACATATTGAATAGCAATTGCTGCATCGGTTTATCAACCTTTCAATTTAAACCCTTAAGTAAAAAGTATTCTTTTTCAAGCCAAATCACTGAGGACGAATAAACCAGATGGCCCTGGTACAGATTCAGCGAATACTAAACTGCTTACCGGAATAAGTCAACTGCAGGGCTGATTAATTGATTTAGTCACAGATTCAAAACTTTTGCTTCTTATCCCATTAAAAGTAGCACTAATGAGCGGTGGCTTTGACCTTCCAGTGAGAAGCCACAAGTTCCACAACCCCTCAATATTTACCACCCAAATTTAATCTTTTTAATGGACACCTTAAAAGGAATTTGATAGAAAATACTAAGAGCTGCTCAAATGCTAAAACACTTAGGGAGGCTTTTGATTAATGTTGCATGATTAATCAATTGATTAATATAGTTTTCAATACAGATGTTAGGACACTGTCTACTTTAATCAACCATTCTGAAAATAGTGAAGATAAATGCCATACTTTTATGTCTGCTAAGAAAAAAATCCTTTCTTTAAAGGTTGTTAATTATGACATAAGCCTTATTTACCACACGCAAATTTTATCTAATGTTGACATTTTTATACATAGGAACCATTAATGAGATAAGTGGGATCCTCTTGGCAAAGCCATATTTTAATCACTTTAAAAATAATTTATTTAGCCAACTTACGGACCCTTTTCCTTAATGAGAAATTATTTTAGAATAATGTTGCAAAATGCATTGAAATCTTCAAGTTTTTATTATTATTTTCCAAGACTGTTTGTAATTTGTGATGAGGCTTTTCACCATACTAAAACTGAAATCTTTATTCCAGTCAAAAATAATCACCCTGTAATTACCGTGACAAACTGCCCAAGCTGTATCATCGTGGCTATTTCAACTAATGATATTGTATTAGAATGCCTAGCAATAGACTTCAAATGGAAAATATAATTATGTGCATTAGTTTGTCTAAGCATTTATAAGATCACATATCCATCAGTTTTCAGGTCTCATAAAGGAAACCATACATCACTGTCACTGTGAGTTTTGTTATTGAAAGCGCAGGCCTTTACAAACTGAGTTTAAGATGGTTATCTTAAATTTCACTTGTTTTGTGGATCACTAAAATCCCTGTTGTAAGTTAAACCAACATACTTGAGAAGAGCTTTTCTTCTAGTGATGGAGGAACTCTGCAGCAAAGACCACTTCATACTCTGCCCAAATAGAAGATCAGCCATCCCAAGACAGCTTAATCTGGCTTTTCCACGCCTCCTAAATCTGTGAGAGCCTGATTTGGCATAAAAGCTCATAGAATAGCTTTTGGGCAAAATATCAAATTAAAGGTTTCATACAGTTAGTTCCACTGGTCTGAAAGAAATTAGGAGGGGAAAAAAAAAAAAGTAACATAAGTTGAAGACATACATAGGGGAAGCAGTTCTTTGAAAAATACGTTATTAATACTAAAGATATTTATGATGAATGATAGCTTTCTAATGAAAATGTTGATAATTTACTGGACTAGAAATATAATATAGCTTTGATTCTGCATACAGTGCACTCTAGAATTTGGAGAAAGTCTCTCAGCTTCTTTATCTCCCTATTTTTCAACTGTAAAATGAAGGAGTAGATGAATTCCTTGATGCTCTCAAGTTTTATCTTTCTTCAATGATGTGAATCAAGCCCCTATTTGAAAAATAGTTGCTCTAGTAGTTCAAAAGGAGCTATGCATTAGAAAGTGAAACCTATTTTTGGATAACTATAATCGGTCACAGAAACATCTGTCAACAGGTGTTTAAGATTCTTCTCCTACCAGGAATAATTAAGTTACAAAATATACTCCCATGAGTTCAGATTAGAACACTTTAACTCCTCCTGCTCTGTGCTCATTGTTTAGAGGTTTGCTAATGTATGTGATTTCCTTCTAAACTATGTCACCTGTGCATAGTACTGAAAAATGTTTTCAGATTTATTCTAGCATCTCTAAATTAGTCTTCTACTACATTTGAAATAAGAAAAACCACCTAGATGATGTTAACCTAGCATAACATGGTAGGTGGGGTTCTCAAGAGAAGCACTGTTAACATTTTGGACCAGATGACTCTGTTGTGAGAGCTGTCCTGCATAGTGTCTGTGCTCAGTGCATCTTTAGACCAAAACTTCCCAAACTGACTGGCTTACTTCCCCTGCTACAGAAAAAAAATTACTCAGTGACCCCCCCACACTGGATGTTTCCACTGCCTCTTTCTTTTTATTCAATCCCCCCAATTGCAACTGAGATTAATATGACCTGCATCTTCCAGCTTCTCTTGGGATGCATGTCCCTGTCTTTGGAAGCTTGTGAGACTCTCACCTAGTTCTCAAAGTGGACAATATCAACCCCTATCCAGTGCTGGAACAAAACATAGATACATAAAAAATATGAATTTGTTACTGCATCTTTCGGCTTATTCTTTTGTATAAATATCAAAGTTATATTTGCTATTTTATGGGTAATTTTCTTTATTATACTTTTATTGGTACATTGTAGTCTGACATCATAATGTAACTCATAGAGATGGTGAGATGCATGCACATAGCACTTAGTGGGTTTCCCCAGACTCCCTCCCCACTCATTCCCCTTCCCCAAACAGGGTATTGTGTTGAGTGGGATTAGCCAGTCACAGAAAGTGAAGGGTCATATATTTTCTCTCCTATGGGGAAGCTACTTCAGATAATGGAGGAGAAACTCCAGTGGAGTGAGGGAGATGGTCTAGAGGAAGGTAAGGGGAGTGGATTAATGGAAGACTCACTTCCATTGCCATTATCTCCATAGGTAAGAATACCAGTGTCAATCTGCTTCTTCATTTAATGAACATATATTTCTGAGAGAGGGAGTGCTGAGTAATTTTTTTTTCTTAAAAAGGGGCAGTATGCCAAGTAAGTTGGGGAACCTCTGTTTGCAACTCACCCAAATTCTTATTCATGAAGATTAAAAAAAAAATGCCTCCAGACAATGTCACACGTCCCTTGGACGACAGCAAGATCAACTTTGGTTAACAGTCACAGCCTTCAGCATGAGCAACTAGTGAAAAAAAGTCTATTGAAGAAGAAAAAGTAGAATGCTCTAAAGTCATAAACTTGTGAATTTTTAAATAATCCCATGGTCATTTATTGATTTTCCTTCATCATTTTTTATCAAAGCATGTGAAAAGATTAGAGTTACAATATTTTCAATCACAAATGTGTGTGTGTGTGTATGTGTGTGTGTGTGTGTGTGTGTGTTCTAATGCTAGATCTGCTGATGCTTTTTAACTCCTGCCTCTGAGAAAAATTTGAAGAAGGAATGATTACCCAACCCAATTTAAAACTAACTTGGAAGAAAAGATCAGAGTCAAAGAAGCCAGGAAAATGTTTAATAAGGTAAGATTTGTTCTACTCATGTGGGAAAAAAAAAAAAAAAGGCTATGTGGTTTGTGCCTTTGGTGTTTGTTTTTATAACCAATTGATTGTCACGATTACTCAGATCAGTTAAAGGACCTCATGCTCTCATACAGGCTTATAACAATGACCTTCAGTCACCATTAACAAACACACAGGTATTTATGTTCCATTTGTTTTAAATAAATATATCATCTTTGCAAGTTAGGAGGCATTCCTATTTTATAGATCAGAAAAATTGAGCCTTCACAATGTCAAAACTTCCATTAAGTGGTGGAATTCATATTCAAATCTAAGTTTTCCAGCTCAGTAACATATGATTCTTATCCATAATCCTCAGCTAAGAGATTTTGTTAATTTCTGCCATTATTTTGTACAAATATTAATTGTGTTTATTTAGTATGTGACAATTGGTCAGTTGTATTTACTTCTGTTGACTTCATACCAAAAAACAAGAAATAAGTGACTTTATGATCCTAATTCTCATACCATGTTCTTCTTTTATTCATAAGTAGAAAGAAGAAACAAAAATCATTCAAGTATTTTCTTTCTTTCTACTCTTGAGGCCATTAGTCTACCAGTTCATCATCTATAGGGATAATGCTACTAAACCATATGAAATACTATACCACTAAAGTTATTTGTTAATCTCCAAATTACAGAATTTATTTTTGTTTTTAGTGCTAGAATAGATTGAATCCAGGGGTATTCTACCTCTGAGCTACACCCCCCAGCCCTATTTATTTTTATTTTGAAATAAGATCTCACTAAGGTTAAAAGGGGCTCACTAAGTTTCTGAGGCTTTCCTAGAACCTGCAATCCTCCTGTTAGCTTCCCAAGTATTGGGATTACAAGCATACACCATCATGTCCAGCTCCAGAATTTGATTTTACCCTGATGTATTTGCCAGGAGCTTCATTTTTTACATTATGCAATCTAATAGCCTGGTAGACTATGTAGAATATGACAGTTGTCTTAAAACCCCATATCAAAGAATTAGGTCTACCACGGTGGAAGAATATTCCTTTTTCTTAGTAGTAAATGTCACTATTCCTTTGACTATCTCATGCTACAGTAACATTAAGTAACACTTAGCAAAATTCGGTCTAGTTGTCATTTCCATGTTTTGGCACTGTATACATTTGTCTATGCTTGCAACTCAAAAGTTGAACAATATTGCTTGCTGTATTTTGGTGCCAGCATAGATTTAAGCCATCCAAACAAGACTGTGTATTTGAACTGACAGAGAGTAAATGATTTGCATCTGGCATAACTGATGGTGGTGTCAAAACCTTGGAAGATAATTCATTGGTAAACATATTCCTCTGGATGCCTAGCCACACATGCCCAATTTCCTATCAAGGGATGGAGCCAGATCCTTGCCAGAACAATGCAAAATATTTTCTACAGATAATTCAAGAGATTATTCTGCTCTGACAGAAAACAAGGGGGAAGGGATGTGGTAGAGTTTTCCTCATTGATGAGACAAGATGATTTTTCAACGTTTATTGCAGAAATTAAATTTCATGCAAAAATGCCTCTCTGACAACTATGGAGTTGATGAACTAGTAAGAATAATCACAAACAGCAGTCTAAAAAAATTGTCTAATCTACAATTCCAAGATGTAATTGGTAAAATATATGAGTTTGAATCAGGCCAATGCCAAAATGGTGACAAAAAAATAATAATAGCACTTTAAAGCCTTAAAAAGTATGTGTGAACTACCCAGATCCCTTGAAAAAAATAACTGTAAATAGATACTCTGCATAATTTATAAGCTTCCAGTTTTAGAAATAGTTTTACACGAGTAGCCTTTTGAGATATGCAAGCTCAATGAACATATTTTAATCTTTCTATTCCAATTATTAAGGAATATATACATATACACAAAATGACATATGCAAATGGTATTGTGTTCAAGTGATCTTAGAACTGGGTTGAATTAAATATTCTTTTGAAGAATAAATGCATTCATGTCGTATAAAAGGAATCAGCTTCAAAATAATTCAAATTAAACACATCACTCTTGCTATACACCAAAATTTAATCTCTGATGAGTTGACCTTGAAGGATATTGTGGATCAATCTAAAAGAACTATTGAACACCTACTCTGTTAGACTTTGTGCTAAGTATTAAGAGATACAAAAATGACTAGAAGATAGACATGAGATGATTTCCAGCTCATAATGCAAGGAAAATATATAAGAAATCCACTTTTTAAAAATCATTAACAGTGAGCCTGTTAATGGCACATGCTTGTAGTCCCAGTACTTGGGTTACCAAGACAGAAAGATCATAGGTTCAAGGCCAGTCTCAGCAACTTAGTGAGACCCTGTTTCAAAATTTAAAAAACAAAAGTGGGTATGTACCTACAGGTATAACACCCCTGGGTTCAATCCCCTATACGCCCCCCCCCCCGGAAAAAAAAATGAAAGAAAAGACTAGAGAACCTGTATGAGCTTCTCTCTCTCTCTCTCTCTCTCTCTCTCTCTCTCTCTCTCTCTCTCTCTCTCTCTCACACATACACACACACACACACACACACACACACGGAAATATGACCACATACCATGCTAGTGGCTATCTACAATTACCTACTGCAAGGCTCTGACATACCCAAAACAAAAGGCTGATTAACAAAGGAAAGCATAATAAACTTATTTAACTAAAGTTTAACCTGACAAAAAGAATTTCAGAAATGAAGACCCAAAGACTAAGCCAAAATTGTTTTCATGGTGTCTATGAAAGAAGTGAGTAGTTATGGAGAAACATGATTGGACAAAATGGGTCTGATTTAGTGGTAAAAACTGGCACGGGCAGGAAACCCAGCCTGACCTTTTGTGCACAGTCTTCCCTGTGTCTCTGTCTGGCCTTTCTCCTCCCGAGGATGGGGCAGGATTCCTGTCATTTCAGAAGCTTCAGGGGAGAAGGAAAGAGGTTAGCAGTTCACCCTCCTAGGACATATGGTTTCTCTTGGAGAGAGGAATTCTAGATTCTGTAACCTGTCTTGGGGGCCGGGGAGGAAATAGAGCCAGAGAAAGAAGGGTAGGTAAATGAAAGCTTCTTGTTTCTGTGGTCCTCCCAGCCTCCTTCAGCTGAAGCCCTCAGGCGTCATGCTTGTTCTGTGCCCCAACAATTCCCATCTGGCCAATGTAGTATAAGAAGAATTTATATAAACCACATTCAATAATGACCTATAAAAATTCTCCCAATTGTGATTCTCATTTCTCTCCTTCCAAGGTGACCTTGGAGAGCTGGTGTTAAAGATGAAGAGCTACAACATGGTAGGAAGTTCAGAGTCCAAACACACCACACAAACACTTGTTTCGACCAATGTTGCTTTAATAATGCTGGAAAAGTAGAACATAATTGATATTTCAAAGGGATTATTTAACGCAAATATTATAAGAATATTTACTTATCAATTTCTACAAAATAAACATCAACTAATCTAATTGCATGTGTATCTTCATGATTCCATGGCCGTACACAATCAATTTGGGCATTGCTATCGGTGACTTTCTGAGATCTTCTGGGTGCTCAAAGAAGAGTAACTATAGTGTTGAGTGTGGACTGTCTAACCAAGAATGTTAGACTTATTGTTAGACTTACTTATTTTGTTGAGGTACAGCCTTTTACTCAGACCACCTGAACACATCTTCAGAATGCAGTTGTTGCCTCCAGGTGGCCCTCCAAATAAGGCCTAGCTAAGTTGTCAGTGTGGAAAGGAGATTTTTGAGCAGCAGCTCTCAAGAAAGATGATTTACCTCAGTTCCACCCCTGGCTCCTTCTGAACAGTTTCTCTTCTGCCCGTTTTCACCATGCCTTTGAGCAACATAAAGCCACAAAGCCACTGTGTGTTTCACACACACACACACACACACACACACACACACACACACACACACACCTAATACACACACAAAAGCACTCTACCTGCAGTAGTCTCACAATCATTTTTACTTTTAGCTTCTTAAGTGATTTTCTAAGGGGTTATTTTACATCTTGTTCCTCCAGATAAAGGAGACAACATAAAAAAAAAAAAAAAGCAGGCTTTAAAGCTCTGTCCTTTTTTTTTTTTTACTTAGAAGACAAAGAATGCATGTAAATGCTAATGCTAATGAAGAGGCTTTGCAGAAACAGAAGAAGTAGTGAAAGGCATCTGTCCTTAATCCCAGAAGTGACAAAAGTAAGTTTGTATTTTTATTTCTTAATTTGCCAAATTCTACAGCACTTTCCCCTCTGTCTCCCACATCCTTCTGAGGTACCAGCCCTGAGAACAATGAGAAGATGCAGAGAGGTTTGGCCAACCAATGACTGGAAGGAAGACCATCTGGGAGCTTTGAGAGAGGGAGAGAAATGCCAATGTCTGAGGTCAAATAACAAAACAAGAGCTGAAGACAATGGGGAGCTTTGAAAATAATGTGAGCTGTGGAGCCATTCATCTGGGTTAGATACCTATTTATGTTATTTATTAACTCTTTACCCAAGGTAAATCATTTCCCTGTCTTGTATCTCTATTTTTCCTATCTAAACTGTCAGAAAAAATACTATCAACTTCATAGACTTATAAGAATTAATGATAAGGAATACAAGAAGCACATGGAGCCTTATAAGGGGAACATTAAATAAGAACAACTTGACTGGCTATTAAAACAAACTTCTTGGGGCAAGCAAAAGATTCTCTGAAGTAAAAGAGTTTACTGAGCCCTTACCGATGCTAGCTAGAAAAAGGACCAGGGCCTGTGACAATTTCCTATAACTTCCAGTAGTAAGGCTAGATAGCAGTTAGAAAAATGTCACTGGACTTCGAGCTAACAATATTTTCATAATAAAAATTGAGAGAAAGAAACACAAATGGTTTCCACTGAATTGACATTGGTTGCAGACACAGGGTTGGGATAATGTGAAGCAGAGAAAGCTCCAGAATAGTAGGACAGTTTGTAAGGAAAAAGAATTGTGGCTTCTGCCTTGGTGTAGCTGTAAGCAGAGTGTACTAGAACTTGAGGGCAGGATGGACTTGAGTTAAGGTTTTAACACATTCAGGAATGTGAGTTGATCTTTTCTTGTTTTGCCCTGTAACTCTGTACTGATTAACCTCTCTCATGTCTCCAACCCTCTAGCCTCTGGCCTTTGTAATTAAATTCAGCACTTCTCAGAATTTCAGAATTTTTTTTTTTCTTTTATCACAACCAACCAATACTTACCCTATATTTGATAGCAGCTACTTACTTATTAATTAATTAATTTATTTATTATTGGTGGATTGTAATCATACATCTTAATGAGGTATAAGCTGGCAGAGGCATACATGACACAGCACTCATTTAGCCCTTCCCCCATTCCCACCCCATTCCTTCCTCCTCCCTCCTTCTCATGTTTGGCTTACTGATTGAATTTGATATGTTTGTGAATGTACATCATGTGCATTAAGGTGTTTCCCTCTTTCCTCCCTCTCATCACTTTCTATTAGGTCACCTTCTTTGATCATCTAAGGTTTCTCCTTCTTTGTCTAGAGTCCTTCACATGACCCACTTTCTCCCTAGCTTCCACATATTAGGGAGAACATCTGATTTTTTACTTTTTATGACTGACTAATCTCAGCATAAGTTCTCTAGTTCCATCCATTTCCCTGCAAATGACATAATTTGTTCTTATTTATAGCTGAGTAAAATTCCATTGTGTACATATCACATAGTTTTGTAATCCATTCATCTGTTGATGGACGTCTTCGCTGGTTTCATACTTTGGCAATTGTGAATTGTACAGCTATAAACAGATACTCATGCATTACTCTGGTAGTTTGGCTTCCATTCTTTTGAGTAGATATCAAGAAGTGGTATTGCTGGATTGATAGCAACTTTTTTTAATTAGCAAGAGAGCAATAAAATGATAGTATGGGAATCATCTGTATTACCTTTGCAACTTTTCTCTAATCCTAAAAATATTTCAAAATTAAAAATTTGTTAAAAATAAAAAGCCTGAAAGCCACACCTTTATATGTTTAAAAAGCATAATAAATTTGTTTCACCTATAATTTCCCAAAATTATTTTTGTGCTAGGTATGGATTTCATTTAGACATGAGCACAGTCTAAAATATAGCTAGTTGTAGCCGGGCGTGGTGGCGCACGCTTGTAATCCCAGCATTCGGGAAGCTGAGACCGGAGGATACGGGTTCGTGGCCAGCCTCAGCTACCTAGTGAGGCACTCCGCAACTTAGTGAGACTCGGTTTCAAAATAAATAATAAAAAATAGGGCTGGGGGTGTAGCTCGGAGGTAGAATGCCCCTGAGTTCAATCCCCAGTACCACAAAAAAAAAAAAAAAGAAAGAAAAAAAAAGAAAATATAGCTAGTTGTTATGGTTTGACTTTAAAATGTTCCCCAGAGAAACTCATGTGTTAGACAATGCAGCCAGGTTCTGAGGTAGGATGTGACTGGAGAAGGTGGATTCTCGGGGGTGTGGCTCAGAATTGTATTTCTTCCCTCTCCCCGACCTCCCCTGCCCTCCCCACCCCTCCCCTCTCCCTTCTTCTTCTTCTTCTTC